>JBCIKM010267435.1:0-11976 GCA_039654465.1 Melibe viridis | reverse complement strand
CCTCTTTTAACTAATTCTATCATCTTACTTTCCTCTGGGCTCCTCTATGACCCTCGTGCGTCGTGGGGCCCTAAAACCTCCAATAAACAAACAAACTAAAGATTCTGGGTCATAATGAGCCATTATGCTGTTATGAGCGATGGCCATGGTTTATATTTGCGAGGAGAGACAATATTTTTATTGTTACTGTAAATCACCTCTCGGAGGTGTCTGTATGTGTTTTGAGAGATAAAATTTATTTTTTAGTGGTATGTGTAAATCATCTCTCTGCCGTTTGTGGTTTGATTTGTTCTCCCTTTGAACTAATTCTATCATCTTTCTTTCCTCTGGACTCCTATGACCTTCGTGAGTCGTCAGGCCCTAAAGCCTCATGCAGTTGTGTACCAAAAGACATGAAATAAGGGATGATCGTTGAGTTTGCAAACAAGACATCCACAGAAAAGGGGAAAAAGTAAGACAATAGATTTAGTGTAAAAAAAGATAAGAAGTAGAAGTGCCCACCAGTGACACCCACCACCCGCATAACACCTAATTGGACACCTGAGCTTCAAAAGTGACTTGTCTTATTGACCAATGCAAACTTTGAAACAATTTCTCCAAAATCAAAATTATTCAGAAAAAATCTCTTACAAAGAAAAGATTACAAACACTGAACACGTTTGTTTGTTTATTTGAGGTTTTAGGGCCCCAAGACACACGAGGGTCGAAGAGGAGCCCAGAGGAAAGTAAGATGAAAGAATTAGTTAAAATTAAAAGAGGGAACAGATCAAACCACAAAGCCCAGAGAGATGATTTACACTAAAAAATAAATATCTCTCTAAACGGATTGACATCACAGAGTGATTTACAATGATAAAAAATATCCCTCCCTACAAAAATAAGCAATGGCCATCACATATAACAGCATCATGGTAAAGGAAGACCCAAGATCTTTAAATCCCCTTTGTGTACAAAAGTACTCAGTACATTCAACTTGTGACACTGCAGTCATGTACCAAAAGGGATGAGCATTGAATTGCAAACAAGACATAACAGAAAAGGGGGAAAAAGTAAGATGATAGCTTCAGTGTAAAAGAAAAGAAACAAGAAGAAGAGCCCACCAGTGACAACCACCAATCACCAGCTAAGTTAAAAGAGGGAACAGATCAAACCACAAACAGCAGAGAGATGATTTATATTAAAAAATAAATATCTCTCCAAACACATATCGTTCAGGATGACACAGGATGTTTAACTTGTGACCCTGCAGTTATGTACCAAAAGGCATTAAAAATAAGGAATGACCACTGAGTCGAAAACAAGGCATCAAAAACAGGACATCACACGGAAGTAGAAGTTCCCACCAGGGACACCCACAAGTAGACTAGAAGAGCCCACCAGAAACTGCTACCAACTGTCCCCTCATCCATTCCTCTTAGTGAAAAATCAACACATGACATGGCATACCACAACCAACAATTTCATATATGTATGAAAAGTAGAATTGAAAATTAGTTGATAACACAACTTTATTCATGATGGAAGTGTAAAAGATTTATTAATGCGGACTAAGATGATATATTGGGGGAAACAGAAGGAGAAAGACACATACAAATATCCAAAGATAACAATGAAGTAACCGAGAAAGATTCTTACCAAAAAGTAACTCGAAACATCTTGAAACATGAATTAATTGCTGTAAAAAATTCTTGAGTTTGCTTCATTCCAAATCCTAGTTATGTAATTAACATAAGCAATACTTCAAAGGTTTAAAATTCAAATGGACCAATCAACAGTTTGCCTTAAATAAAGAAGGTTACATTAAAACAATACTGAAACACTAAAACTTTCTTTGAAATGGCCTACAGACCTACACTTAGTCTATGATGATTTTGATTCTTTTAAATTCTCTGCTTTTTATATAAGCAACATGATACAGAGACCTTGAAATGCCTTTTTTATGACTAAAAACCTTATGAAAAAATGAGATTATTATTATCAATACCAGTTTATCACAATCACAAAATATACCATTACCACAATATTTCATTTATTTTTTGCTTCAAATAGGAATTTATTTCTTAAATTTTGCACACCAAAAAAATATGTCATAGCAAACTTGAAAACAATAGAGGAATCTTTTTAAAACATGAGTATTTTTTTTTTTTTGCTGAAAAACTATGAACCAAACTTTCAATCTCATAAAAGTTTGAGCAATAAGTATGACAAATGAACTTTTAAATGTGATTCATTTCAACTGTACTTTTTTCGAATGATTTAACAAAAAGTGGTGTCTGACTGAAGGATGTAAATTGTACTACTGTCTTATCTCTAGTATTATAATTTCTTGTAACAAACTACTGGTTTTTTTATATTCCCAAGGTCTAAAAGTAAAAGTGTGAGTTGAAACTGTAAATTTCAGAGAAAATTCACACCAATTTCCCAACATAGAAAGGTAAGGAATGGCTTTAAAGAGTGCCAACATTATCCAAGCAGATAAAAAAAATTAACTTTTTAGAAAGCATTCTATGTTGAGTTAATGAGAAATGTAGAACTTTTTCCTCACAGAACAAAATGAAGAAACAATAAAAAAAAATAAAAAAAAAAATACTGTAAGCACAGGAGGAAAAGACAGCAGTGTCACATGAGAATAGTAACTGATTAAAATACAATATCTTGGGTGTTAAACCACTAAAAAAGCAACATAAAGCCTGGTAGTCTTTTAAAAAATTCATAAAATCAGATGGTTTTCTCAGTCAGCAACATTCACCGTTCTCTAAAGCAAGTAACTTTTCAAAACCTGTTTTAATTTAATATTTTGATGTATTTCTTTGAAGATAAACCAGCCATAGATGTTTTTGTCAACAAAGAAGATCCCAGAAAGCCAGACCAGGTGATGTAGGTGATGAATATTACATTTTTAAGACAAGAAATGATAAGGAGCTCAACAACATAAAACCATCTCTGTTGTCTGCTGTATTTAACTTTGAAAAGCATCCTCTAAATCTGAAGACAACAAGTACTCATTAGCCCAAAAGCCTTTTCCTAAAACAATGTGTTCTTGTTGGATATGGTTCAAAACATTGATTATGACTATGATAATTGATAGAAACCGAAAATGACATCCCTCCTGCTTTTTGATTTTACAAAATACATAATAAACTCTTTAAACTATGTAAACTTGTCTGGATGAAGATGCATGCAGTGCAAAGAGTTAATTTCTAAATAGTCATTGTTTGTGTGCTTGGTTAATGTGAAAAAAAAACCCTCAAAAATAAACAAAAGCAACTTGGGTAAATATACCATTGTGATTTTGGAGGTCCTTTGAGTTTGAATTTGAGTATTATATTGTGCACCTTAAAGCAAGCTTGAAGAGGTAATTCTGCATCACACAACTTTTGTATTGAAATACTTCAAATCATCATTAATGTTTCTCAGTTTCTCACCCTTCTAGAATAGTGAAGAAAAAATAACATATAATCTATAAAAAAAAAAATTAATAATGCCGACTAAATCTAATTTTTTTTTTATCAAGTTAAATAATTCATAGTCTTATGAAAAAGAAAAAAAAATACTCAGGTCCATTTATCTACATGATATTTTTTAACACCCTGCAACAAAAAGTATTCTTGCAAATTGATAAAGAAACTACATTTAAATTTGGTTTGAAACTGATAAAAATTAAGACCATCAAATTACCTTTTCACCAATTCTTTAAAAATTTCACTTTTATTCAGAAGATCTCTGAACTCTAAATTCAACCATTATGCTTCCTCCACGAGGATGTAAGTAAAATTATGTAAGATACGGGCCATCTGAGACCAGAATCAGAGACTGATCATCACAAAGTATATTGAAATGCATCTCTGATTAACTTCATGATCTTAGGATTTGGTATTCGGCAAGATAACATCAAAGATTATAACATATAACCATAGGAATATTTAAAGAAGCATCATGCACAGCATGAGACAAGTCATTGCAATATTTGTATTGTCTAAACCTTCCAAATGACCATCAGAGAAAAAAAAAATACTTCAAAAACATGAAAGACATAATTTTGGCTTGCTTGCATCATACTCATTTGCAGAGTAAAAAGTAAAGGCAGCCAGTCTGAAAGCTGATCTGTCATTTTCAATGTAAACAGTTGTAAAATGTGTAAAAAATAAAGGCATAGTTTGAAAGAATAATCCGTTTAAGGCATCAGCATTGAAATTCATCCATTTACATGCACAGTGTTTTTGCACACAAGTTTTTACTTTGAATATTTGGGTGGGGGGGAGGAGAGGAAAAAAAGAACAAGAGTGAGAGGTGATCTCATCACAGAGGAATAGGGGTTGAAAATATCAAGAAAATTTAGCGCTTCTCTTACTCATGAATGAGATTGTTCCATAAATAAATGATCACATACTGCAACATTGACAAAAATGTATTGTTTCAACTAAAGGCACTCATTTGACAGTTCACAATTCATTCCATTTCAAATTCTACCTCCATCAAAACTTAACGTTTACTTTGTTGAACTTGGCGTTGGGTAAGGTCTTTGTATGATCTGTTGTTCCCAGTTTGAAGCACAGCATATTACGCCTGCAATAAGAAATGTTAAGAAAAAAGAAAAGAAAAGGAAATATTTAATTTTTTCTTCAAAGATACCAAATGAACATGAAGTAAAAAAACAGACAAACAAACAAATAAACAAACAAAAAACAAGACATTTTAACTCTTTAACGGGGATCGGACGGTGCCACCATCCGATGGATTTTCCTGTAAAGGGGATCGGACGCTGGTGTCGATTGCTTGTCATAGAAATAAGACCTGTTGCCGTTAAAATAGATTGATTTGAAAGAAAAAAAACAAACATTTCCAGCTTTTGTATGTGCTTTTACAAAGTTTTTTTCTATAATTTTGACGTTTTTGTGTGAGTTTTGATTTCCTGAGAAACTAGAAGGCTTGAAATTTTTAATTGTTTGAGGGATTGCAGACAATAAACAGTAAATGCAAGTTCCAGTGTGTTTCTAACTACAAATCAAATGACCATAAAGTGTTTTGTCATACTTAACTTGATACTAACAGTGAATAGTGAGTAGTAGTCTTGAGAATAATTTTTGTTTGTTTTTTGTTTTCCCTTTTCTATCTACTTCTGAACAAAATCATTTTTGACCCATACATTTCATTTAAAGTTTATCTAATTCATCTTTCAGACGATTTTATTCCCTGTCAAGTGGTATACAACAGGATTAACTTCATACGAATACACGAGCCAAAAAAACAATTATCTTGAAGGTACTCTCACTTCGCTGGGCAGCCGAAAAAAAATTCCCAGAAAACCGAGACAAAAATCCCCCATTAATGAGTTAAGAAGAGTTAGAGCAGTAAATGAAATATATATAAGACTTTTTTGTGGCTGTTACCGTGAGGTTCTATGAGGTCAAAGGCAATTTTCATTAAATATTTGATAGGGTGGTCAGGAGAAAAAACAACAACCCAAAACCCCAAACATTCCTTGACAATAACCACATATTATATAGTTATTTCATGTTACAATATGCTACATGTTGTTGATACAAGTACAAGACAAGAAAGAAAATGCAATTGTAAGTACAACTCAACCACACCCTGTTTTGTAACAGGCTCGAGTCGCACAAACAAAGATATCACAGAAAACAAGTAAGTTTTATTTTTTTATTTCTAGTAAAGAATATTGCCAAATGACAAAAAATGTTTTTTCCAAAGTGCCACAGATACTCACATTGCTGTTGTTCACTGGGGCGACAAATGCATCCCCAAACGGAGACGCATTTGTGCTCTGAAAAAGAAAATAAGAACGAGGTTAATTGAATGGAAATACTATGGAATGAATTTGCTTTAAAAATAAGTTTCTTCTTCACACAGTTTAAATCTGTTCTATAAATAATTTTATCATCTTACTTTCCTCTTAGGCCCCTCTATGGCACTTGTATGTCTCAGTGCCCTTAAACTACCAATAAACAAACAAAGTATTTTTTGATGAACTTGCTTGTATATTATTATCTTTAAATTAAAAGATTCAGATGAAAGCAGATTCTTGTACAATCATCAAATTTTCAGAAAACAATTGAAATTGTGCAGTCAATGTAGCCTTTTATATCTCTAATCGGTTGGAACTTTAACTTCTGGTTTGTTGAAATAGTAATATGGAATTTAAAATGAATTTTACATGTATCATCAGTATAATATAAATCTGGAATAAATTTTGCTGATTTTTGCAGAAGTTTTCTTAGAGCAACAAGGAATAAAAGAAAATAAAACTCATCATGCGTCAAAGTTCTTTGATAAATAAGAAAAATAAGAAGACAGCAGAAGTGTAAATGAAAATGCTTTATATAAAGAGGAAAAAGTCTAGAATTTAAGAAATTTTGGTTACAAAAAAAAAATAAGCTCATGTTCTTTTGAGGAGGGAAAATGGAAGTGAGGGATGGAAAAAGGGTGAGATCTGAAAAGCTTAAAAAAAAAATTGAACCAAAGGAATTTATTGCAAATATATAGATGAAAGTTGTTTGAACAGTGCTTAGTCTATCCTATAGTTACATTGAAGCTCTCCATGTTTTAAGACTTCAGTATTTAAACAAAATATTAAAGCAAAAATAAACTAAGAAGCAAAACCGTCAACATCTGTTATCTATATATACATATATATGGAAAATACTGGCCATTAGAAAATATCATTCAAAGTGTCCCATATAAATTAAACAACATCAAAGAATTGAATTTTGCTCTTGATAGAGAAAATTTATATTTCATTGTCTATTATAATTTAATTGCCAATCTTACTCAATTGTTGCTTTACCGCTTTTTATATGATTTGGCTGTTGAAAGTTCAAATTATCAAAGGTCATAGTCATAGTGGGCAATACTAAAAACAAAGATCTTAAAATTCAGTTAAAAGCTTTAATTGCATTTCGACTATCTTTGGCAAAGATATAGCAAAGTCTACAAAATGAAAGCTGCAATAAAACATCTTGCACCCTGAACTGTCTCTCCTGTAAGTGAAGCTGAATTTTACTTTACTTTTATTTAAAGGAAAACAAAAGAGTAGCTGGTCAAAACTGAGAGTGATTGAAGCCTTTACATAAAAAATTGATATGGTGAGACCGGTAAAAGCTGATGAAACAAATTCTTGCAGCAACAAAAAAAAATTGAAAATTGAAAAGAAAATAAAGGGATCAAGCAGGTAAAGTGTGACAATTGAAAAGGGTTAAAAGTTTGGTGACAGAGACAAACATTTCAATTTTGCTAGAGTTAAGACATAAAAAATGAACAGAGTTAACATTCCTTTCAATTGCAAGCCATATAGAGTGGTATCTATTAAACTTTTTGCAAATGCAAAAAAAAGTTTACTATGCATAAAAAATTTAAAATACAATAAAAAGCAAAACTGGATTGTGACAAAGAATGCGATATGTAAATAATTCTTGAAAGGGCAAAATCATTATTAATAACTAGAAACACAAACCACATTCCAAAGCAGATAAGGGATGTTTGTTAGCTTTGTTAGAAGAATCCATCTTCAAGCCTGGCCGCAACTCAAGGCTTCTTTCTCATTTCCACTTACCCACGGATCATTACTGTTACTTTTAACTGCGGTAGAGCTCTCAAACGGTGAGGGTGTTTCTGGGAAAGGATCCCACTGGGGCACATCTTGATCATTGGTATTTGAGCTCGACCAGAAGCTGTCTTCAAAGGGGTCATTACCAAACCTGGCCACAGCTTTAAAGTCAGAGGTGATATGCATGGATGAGTCAAAGGGATCCTCAACAAACCCTTCTTTGGATCGATCAGCGGCAACAGGCGAGGGATTTGATATCACAGATTTTGCTGAAATTGAGTCTTTGGAACCATAATTTGAAAAACTGTTGCTACCCTCTGAAAAACCTGATACGTCAGAGTGGTTGGCATCAAAACTATTATGCACAGTTTTACTAGAGGAAATATTGTTATGCCTGTTCTTACTTACTTCACTATGACTAGAAGAAGACTTGAGCGGGATGCTGAACGGATCCACATCTGTTGGAGCACTGAATGTTATATCATAC
This sequence comes from Melibe viridis, assembly GCA_039654465.1. NCBI lineage: Eukaryota > Metazoa > Mollusca > Gastropoda > Nudibranchia > Dendronotidae > Melibe > Melibe viridis. The sequence goes on along the minus strand of JBCIKM010267435.1, from coordinate 3,925 downwards.
TTAAGCTTGTGGACTTTATTTGGAGATTTCGAGGATGACTTGTTTGTTTTCTGAGAAGAATTTGATACAGGTGTAGAGGATGAAAGACAAGAACTATCAAATACGTGTGAGGAAGAATGGGACTGACTTACTGTGGTGACAGAGGATGGGTCGTTCCTCCCTGAAGGTTGAGTATTTGGGAACACTGTGGACAGGGATTTGGAAGATGAGGGTCGAGGAGGGGGAGGGGGTGCTGCAGGAGATTTGATAAAGTCTTGAGGCAAGGGCGGTGGAGGCTCATCAGGGGAGGGAAGAAGGAAGGAAGGTTGATCGGAATCATTTGAAACATTATTTGTCTTCTCTGAGATAATTAATGGTACAATAGGAGATTTATTATTTTTATTACGATTTGGTGGAGGGGGAGGGGCGAGTAAAGGAGGTAACTTTGAAGAGAGGAGAGGGGAGGAAGATACGGATGATGAAGGAGTGGATTGGTTGAAAGATTTTTCAGATAACGTGTCTCTAGACTTATGGTTTGGTGCTGTGGACAGCCTCTGAGGGACAGGGGGAACAGGGAGATCACTCGGGGTTGAGGATGAGTTTGACCGAACTTGTGGGTTGACCATTGGTAAGGGTGTGATATGCGAAGTGTCAAAAGGGTCTTCCCCTTCTGACTGAATGAGACCACGTCTTTTGTCTTCAGAAACATTTCCTACATCCAAAAAAGGATCGGTGCAATCAAAACTTGCCTGGGGTGGCATCTCAGACATCTGCTTCAACTGGTTCATAGACTTTTTGTCTGCAGCGTTAAGCTGGGCAAACATATCTTTGGGAGTTTTTGCATCAGCCGTTGATTTTTGAATCCCCAAGAGATCCCCGAACAAATCTTCTTTCGGGGCTTTCCCTGCTTTTTCCTGCTCTTGCACCACATCCTGCCCCTTTTGATCTTTGCGGATGGGTTTGAGCATGTTGGGATCCTCTGGAACGTTGTTGTTGTTGTTATTGGTGGCAAAAGGATTTTGGGTGGCAGCGGTTGGAGCAGCAGGAAACATCCCAGAGGGAGGGACCATTCCTGGCATTGGGGGTCTGACAACACCTGGGAAGGGCTGGCCAAACCCAGGGCCACCAAAAGGGTTGGCTGCTGGGAAACCAGGGGCAGGGAATCCTGCCTGAGGCACTTGCTGTCGGAAGTTGGCTCCAAACGGGTCATGGCCAAATGGATCACGAGTAACAGGCAGCCCAGAGTTGGCCATATTCTGTTGAAAGAAAAGATCAATCCAATTGAATAACAAATAGTAGCAATTATATAAAATTTAATTTCAAGAACAACAAAGACAATATGAAAACATCAGCTGAAAATATCAGATTAAAAAGTGAAAAATATCTAAAATGACTTCTTTGAAGTTTTCATTCCACTTATTTCTATAAAGTTAATGAGGTAAAATATTTCAGCAACTATATACCAATAATATAGAATGTCCTTACTTGTTAAAGGATGATTTCCCTCTTCTGCACAACAGATGTAAAGCCTTTTGTCACCTCAAATGCTTACCTTAGAAGTACTATTATGTCTCTGGTTATGTGAATTGATGTTTTTGAAATTTCAATATTCCCCTATGTAATAATTTTGTATGGGAATAAACAATTCAACAACCAGAAATTATCATTGTTCATTATTATTTCATTTGAGTTGTCACTATTTTTTAATATTATTATTTCTAGTAGTAGTAGTAGTAGTAGTAGTAGTAGTAGTAGTAGTAGTAGTAGTAGTAGTAGTAGTAGTAGTAGTAGTAGTAGTGTAGTAGTAGTAGTAGTAGTGGTGGTAGTGGTGGTGGTGGTAGTAGTAGTGGTAGCAGTAGTAGTATTGAAATATGAATGAATTTCATTGGATAGTGCCATATTTGTGCTTAGCAGTGGCGTAATTTGAGCCTGTTTTAGTGATTTCACAATAATACTTTTTAAATGGTGTCAGATTCATATTTAGATTGAATGGTGTCGTAATCATGAATTCACAATAAAATTCATTCATATTTCATCCACTTATTCATATCTTCGTCTGACATTACAATGGTAATATCATTGGCTCTGGAAATGCTGTAGGTATAATGCTTTGGACAGTGCCTAATATGAATTGGAAGATGTTCATGTTTGCTCTGGAAAAGGTGTAGTAATAGTTGCAGAAAAAGTACAGAGAAAAGAAGTTGTATAAAATAGTAATAGTCAATGTTGTCTGGGTTTGCTCCCACATACATAAGCAGGCACTCCAGGTGTGTTGTAGTTCATGGGGAAGGACCCGCCAGGGAACGGCTGCTGTGACATGTTGACAAACGGCCCTGTCTGAATGCCTGCCAAATCGCCAAGGGATGAAGTACCTGCAAAAATTGAAAGACACCTTTTTCAGTGTTTCATGAATGAGACAGCTTTTTTAAGCTACCCTGGTTTTAATGAAGAAAATCTTCATTCAAGAGTCGAACTAATCAAGATTGCTTTGATCCCGTTTTTTCTACATATGCAGGTAAAGTGAACATCTCGGGAGCGAGAAAAAGTGTTGACTTAAAGCAAGCTTGACTTTATCAATTTCCAAGGATGTAAACAATTATTCAATGAAAAATATGAGGCAGGATCCCTGTACATTGTGGTCCTTGTTGTCTTTTGGGGAGTTTTTCCTTTGTTTTTGTTTTTACTTTTTTTGTGCGCAAGTGTTTGTGTGTAGAATAGTTTTTAATTTTCCCTCACCATTGTGAAATTCAAAGCAAAAGTGCGTTGTTTGTTTGTTTGTTTGTTTTAACAAGAGAGCGATTGCAATGACGACACCAGCAGCACATAGAGAAAAGATATGAATCATCTCACTGAGCTAATATTACTGGAGAGGGTTTGAGCACTACAGCTAAAAATAAAACAGGGCATGAAATTCTTTCTTTCCTTTTTCAAATTTTCAATTTGTGTTGCTTTCTAAGACAGCGTTTAAGAGGCTCATCCCAGGGATTAACTTAAAAATTGAGAATAAACTAAAAGAGGAATACAACTTTTAATCAATAGCGAGAGTCCACACAAGTTCACCTGGGTCACAGTGCAATGTCCTTGCCACTGAGCCACTAAACCACTGAAACAGCTCACTGACCTGCTTGTCCTGTGGCTGGTACTGTTGTTGCAGCTGATGGAACAGCCCAGGGGTCGGCTGTTCCAGTGGTGGGAGGGGCAGGAGACATAGGAGACTTGGGCGACATTTCTCCATCATTTGTGAGAGAGTCAAAATCCAAGTTTTTGATTTGTTCAATGCCCTAGAGATTGTAGACATTACAATAAAACATAAAGAATGAAGTTTTGATATCTATAGATAGCACTTAACCCCTTAACCCCATTGGAACAAGAGGCTCTAAGCGCTTACAACGGCCGGTTGGTGATTGTACCATCTTAAGATCACCTTGCAAAAGTGCTAGTAAGCAAATGCCCTGCCTGAAGCACCAATCAATCAATTTGTAGGCATTAATTTGGAATTGCCAAGGGTTCTTTAGATATGGGCAACATGCAATTGGGACCTCCTAGTTTATTGTCCATCTCCGATAGGACAAGGTGCTCGATCCCACCAACTTAGGACCAGGGAGTGCCTTCTGACCAGGTTTTTCATTACCCTAGGCTTTTTGGTTTGAGAGGTGTCTGTACATTTTTGTCACTAGGGTGTGACACACGACGACGAATTTCTCTCATGAAATGAACTTTTAGTTTTTCCTTTGATCCTTCCCTGCGTTTTACCACCTGCTTGCTACGGTCAAACCATAGAAAAAAGTTAATCCCCCGGATTAGGCCCGTCGCAGATGACTGGTTGCACCCGTGAGATGAGAGATTTAAGGGGAAGCAACTTTTCGAAAGTAAAAATGTTAGGTCAAGAGTACCTTCTTTTAATCCCATTTCTGCTTCCCTTATTAGTCATACATCCTTATTGTTT
>JBCIKM010267325.1:0-11977 GCA_039654465.1 Melibe viridis | reverse complement strand
ATACATGACAGCATCGACAGTAATACTCAGTTCCACTGAGTCAGTCGATATAATGGAAGAAGAAGAAGAAGAGAAGAGGTTTGGAAATTTTGTCTCTTTGGCCGCGTCAGTGACTTTTTTTTACAGTATGAATAGATGGCTTTACAGTTAAGCTTTTTGTTTAATCAACTTCAGACAGGTAAGTTACTCTGCAATTTTTTTGAGATGGTCAGCGATTTGGGGGATTTGTTGACTGTTATAACTTGATAACACAGCAGTGAAAAGAGAACTAATCAAAGCAAGGCAGTTTCCTTGTTTTCAGAAAGTTTTTGAACTTCTCTGTGGAGAGATACCCAAATTGAACTCCTTGTTAGCCTTCACGCAAAACGGGTGCGAGGTTTACTAACGATCCCCGACAATTCATGCAATGGCTTGGGAAGATCACTCGTCACAAGTATGTGTCTGAGAATCACACGATGTACTGACAAAATATTTGGCACAGTCTTTTTAAAAAAACTAACGAGCGGGGGCCATGCACAATTTCTAGCACATACAGCGTTCGTTATACATACAGTGATGATTATATTATATATATGTATTTATTATTATATGTATTTATTATTATTATCATGTATAGGTATATTAATATTATTGTTAATATTATTATTATTATAAGTACTATTATTATTATTATTACAAGAAACCTGTAGCAGCCTCGGCTGCCTTAACTCCAAACTTTGGTTTCCCACATATCTGAATTCCACAAAATCAAACCCCCCTCCCCCTTCCCCCCTTCCTGTCTTCATCCAAGTCGTCACCAGCCTCTCACCTCTTGCAGTCGCTTGTCATGTGCCGTTTGTGACGAGAAGCTATGTCACCAAAAAACATGATGTCTCATTCGTTGTCTCTCTGCCATACTAAATATGGAAAATTATTATGAAGCTATATTTCTTAATTATGGAATTTCCCATAAAAATTCCTTGAAGTGAGAGCTTTGATTTGAGACCTTATTTGCAAAGATAGCTCAACAGACTGAGGAGTTTCGTATGGGAATATTATTACTCTTCGTTAATATATTATTTCGGTCGGATCGGCAAGAGAGTTCCCGAGGGGGGACGACTTCCTGTTTTGTTTTCTACCTGATTGCCTGTTGTGTTTTGGTCTGATTAAATTTTGAAAAGTTCTCATCATCGCCTTCATCCTTGTTCCTACATACGTATAAACATTACATTTGGTAACACACAGGCAGAGGGACAGATTATTATTATTATTATAATTAATAATATTAATATATATATATATATATTATGAATAATATGATGATTATTATAATTCATTGATTTAATTACTCTATATTGAACATTCCAGTTGTTCCAGCTTGCTGTGTTGGCTGTGATGGTGATCGATTCCATCAGACCTGATGTGCTTTCACCTGAACAGAATTCAGATCAAATCTTCATTACTGAGGAGGATGGAAAATATTTTGAAACATTTGGCACCTATCACAGAATTTACGTAACTAAAGGTATTGGAAGAGTTTGTGGTGTAATTTTTATTATTGTTTATTAATACTCTATGCAAAAAGAACTTAATTATTTTAACACTTAATCTACCATTCTGCACATTTGTGGCTTTGATGCAGTGGTAAACACGGCTTGCTAAATTCAAGAGTCAAGCAACAATGAGCGGGACTCGTATTTGGTAGGGTTGCATATTGGATCCACCATGGCCATTGGCATTGTGCCCTTTGGTAAGGTTCTTTTACCACACTTGCCTCATCATATCGTAAATGGATGTAAACTCTGGCGTCATCATAGTTGTAGATAACCTTGTCTCTGAAAAATTGTATCATGCCAGCGCCTACAGGCATTTTGTATTGTCATGGTTGTTATCTGATGTCTGTATAGGGCATGTTGATGACTGTGAAGAAGCCCTAATAAATGTCTATATATTGTTGCTGTGAAACAACTCTTCTCCAAAAACGTTGTTGTGGGTTACAGGAGTGTTGTTACACAGTGATGATATATATTTTTTTCATTTGCTGCTTGCATTGATTTTCCCAATCTCAACTGCCGCTTAGTAGATACTGTTGAAGTTTTAGCAAAAAAAAAATATTACAGTAACCTCCCTTTGCTATGAAATCATTTATAAAACAATTTAGACTGGGACTGCAATCATTCCATACTTCTGTAGAATATTTTTGAGTTCGCTTAGGCTTTATTTTTTTCCAATCATGTAGAACAAACCTATGTTTGAATTGCACCAATTTTATGTTTTCATAGTAATTTCTTAAGCAAATGCTTCTGATATTGACTCGTAACAAAATGATATATTATTGCCATTTTATTAGGAATATGTAGGCAAGTTTTGCTTGCTTGGCCTGTGAAGAGACCAGTACCTTTTTTGGTGTAAATCTCTAAAACTTTTTTTCTTTCCTAACAATTAAAAATAACTAATAAACCTTTGAAGAAGCAGTTAAGATATATTGGTTAAGGAAAAAAAAAACCTGCACAGAATTTGTACATCATGAAAATGTTGTCACAGTAAAAAAAATGGTTCTTTTAATCTTCTTCTAATTTAACATACAAAAATTTGCAAACTTGTCTGAGCTGTTGCAAAAGATTGAAAATTTCCATCTTCATTTCTTTTTGTTTTTTGTTTTTTTTTCAAATAAAAAGCCTAATTTCCTGAAGCCATTATGTAGTCTCTTAAGACCTGTCCTTTGATAAATGGCTGTTGAAAACACACTTCAGCATTGTTTTCTTCCAGATTAGCCTATAATGTTCGGCTGTTGTTGTTTTTTATTGTTTGACCAGATATAACTGTAAAAATTAATTTTGAAACCTGAATTTATTAATAATGTATTACTTTGTTCAATAAGTTTTTGGACTATTCTTATTGCATGAAAACTACTCTCTGATTTGATTTTTTTTTTTGGGGGGGGGACATAAAATTTAGTCCCCTTGTGAGATGACTGGCTGATTTTAACAATCCTGAAGAGAACAAAACACATCCTTTGCATACCTTAATGGCCACCATGTCAAACACGCTCTGCAAATCCCTGTGAACATTAACAAAACACTCGAAACTATATTTTAAGGATGATCAATGGTTTTCTTGTTCTTTGAGGCCAGAAACTGCTGAACAGCTCTTGCCAGAAGAAAGCAAACACAGTTTTGTGCATGGCATTTCAAAGATGGGTTTTACACCACGACACTGTTCAGCGTTTTACAGCTAAAAATAACTTGATAGCCTTTAATCATCCTCCATACTCTCCTGACATGTCACCATGTCCCTTTCCCCCTGGTTCTTAAACTTAAAATGCCTGTGAATAGACACTAGACACTGGTTTGATTGCTTTGTTGACTTATAGAGATTTGCAGAGCGTGTTTGACACTGTGACCTTTAGGGATATAGGGACAAAAATAGTGTTTTTTCCTAAATTAAGAATTTGATCCTCTTCACAGTGAAGAAAGTTAGAAACTGGAACGATAGATTTTTAAAAAAATATTTGAAGTGACCATAATTCTTACATCAACTCAGTTTTTCATTCATGTTTGGATTTTTCCCCTTTCAGAGCAATATTGTATCCTCTTTGGCTTCTTCATCTTAGGACTGATCTTTGCATTGCTGATGGTTTATGGTGTAGCAAGAGTAAGTAGTTTGTCTTAAAACTTAAAACCTTTTATAAATGTTTTTGTCTGTACGTCTGTCTGTGTGGTACGGTACTCCACAGCGCCTAGCCAACCATTCCTGGCAAATAAGCTATTGAATTAAAGCTCTCACTCTGAGGACTGTCTGTTGGTAATTGTATACCAGTTAAGATAACTTAAAAATAAATCTGTTTTGATGCTTTAATCAATGATGTTCTGCAAAAGAAGTCACCTGAAGATAACGTTGACCTCATTCGACATTGAAGGGAATCGTCGGAACCAATATTCACAAGTGCCCATTTTTGTCTAAAATTTCTGTTCTTAACAAGTCACATTTCTTTTCTTTTTTCTTTTTTTTATACAGAAAGTAAAACTTTATCAATATTCAAGTGTTTGGCAAATAAATATACCCACAGAATTTAATTTTGAGCTTTAAAGCTATTTAATTGTGGATATAGCAAAAAACCGGTAAGTGTTTTATTTTTGGATCGTTTTGAGTTTGGAATGAAAAAGATAAGAAGATACTAATAGTATTATTTTGAGCTCCATTCCTCCACCTTTCAGATGATATCAGGTTAGCTTATAAGTATCAGGATTTAAAGGGAGTATTTTGTTGTTGAAGTGAACCACTAGTGACATTGATGACATAGAAAAAGTGACTCCGTAGGCAGAACGTCCATGAGCAGTTGGTAAATTTGTATCACATGACTGCAGGCAGGCAGCAAAGGAGTTACTGTAGGCCTAACTGATGAATTGTTGTGATAGTTTATTAGTTTAATCATATGATTTTATTATTACTTTATCAAACGGATAATAAGGAATGCTCAGTCTCCATGTAAATATTCAACTTTCAAATGTATTTGTTGATGCAATGGTTTTACTTTTAATGCTTGATCTCCTTGAAATGCCATTGATTTGGTTTTCATAAGTAATTTTTTAATATTTTTCTCCCTTAGAATATTGCCAGCTATCTGATGCCAATGTTCTCAGTACAAGTGTTTGTTTTTTGCCTGACCTGCTTTTCAGTGGTCAGCAGTTTCACCTATGCTCCTAACATTAAGGAAGTCATGCGTGAACAAGGATGGGTAAGTTTTAAAAAATGTTCACTTTACCTCTATTGAAAAGAAAATTTTTCTATAAACTCACATCTCATTTTGATGGCTCTTAAAAGTAATGTCTCCCTATTTCGTACTCCTACAGGAAATTCCATTCCTTGAGTTTACTCCGGCTTGTGTTCGTAATTGGACAGTTTCATGCTATTTTTGGATCACTTGTGCATTGTGTGTTGGGCCAGGGTTTGCTGACGTGTGTTTAAAAAGTTAAAGACCATTTGTTAAGATAATGACTAAAGTCCTGCTATTTCTACCCTGTCCTCCAATTTTGTACCTCTAGTTCCGCTATTTAATAATCCCGGTACAAAATTGCAGAACATGGGGTATAAAATTATGGTACCTTTTGCATAATAAGACCTGCTGATTTTACCATTCAAGGATAAAAAAAAAAGTTTGTTATAATAATTTTAAACCTGCGATCTCTCATCTCTCATTCCAACTGACAAACTCAGGAACACGCAGTCTTTTGTTTGTATTGTGCTAAACCTAAAGGGGTGGTGGTATCATTTTATCAGGTAACCACCCTACATGAAAAGACACGGCACACATCCCACGAGATTGCAGGGTGAGAAGTAAACTATTTAGGCCACAATAAATGGAAACGTTTAAAAAAATAACAACTGTTTTCTGCCATTGATAGCCATCTTTCCAGCAGGCAAGTTATAAATAGAAGAATGCAGAAGAGATCTCTAACAACTGAATTGAAGACCTTGCATTAAGCTAAAACTTGTGCCATCAGTTTTTGCATCATTCTCATCCATAAATGCAGTAAGATATTTTAGACAGGATTCATCGTTTTTTATTCCTTTGAAAATCCTTTTTATGAGAAATTAGTTCTAGATTACAGTCCTCAACAGTCTGACTCGATAAGAGTCTGTGTTTTCCTATGCTGTGTTAAATATTATATCTGATTGTCTGAATGGTTAGCCTTGCATCAGTTCTATTGTTAATTTCTGTTGGTTAACGGGACCCCGTGTTATGCTAAATGTACACGTCGGACATTTTTCATTTGTTTACTCAATTCTCTCCGCTTTAATTCTTCAAAATTACGCTTTAATAAGGGGTTTGTTCACAGTTGTATCAAGCTGAGTTTTGATGTAACTATTTCTCTCCCAATACAATTAGGTACTGCTGGCAGTTTTAATGCTTCAGATCATGTTGACATGGCAAGGGCGTTCACAAATCTTGCGTTTGATACCAACTTTAAATTTCTTTAAAAGTGGTTAATTTTAATGAATTAACTTTGGGATAAATAGTGCTTCTACATTTTTTAACTACTTTCTCTATTTCTCGTACCAAATAGCTCAAGAATATACTATACTGCTATTTCGTACCCTGTCCTCTCATTTCGTACCCTCCAAAGAAACAGGGGTACGAAATAAGAAGACACTTTGTAAACAGACACATTTCGTAGCGTGTCGATTTTTAAATTTAAAAAGAAAAACAACCCTTGCTTAAAAACATTGTGAGGGGTGTTTTTTTGTAATAAAAATAATCAAAATCCCCATCAAAAGTGTTTATTTGACAAACTTACCTTTTACAGACAGGGAAATCCTATAAATAATTGGGTCAGGAGTTCACTCTCAATTGCCTAGAATTCAGTGCTACCGGTGATAAAATGTCAACAGTTGGAAGAGCAAGAAACGGGGACAAATAGCCATAAAACATTCATTGGTTAAATTTTTTTATTGGTATCTTTACAATAAATAAACCCTCTGGCAGCCTTTGGCATATTCATTTGAATCAGAAATGACAGAAATATCACAAAATAGCGGTACTTTCCTCTCGTTCATTTTGAAGGTTCAGGCTTATTCTCATCCTTAATTTTTGTTCATTGCCAGGGGTATGAAAAGATTTCATGTATTAATGTTTTGTATGAGATATTAACAAACATACAGTTTACAAGTGTATTATCCTTGTGGAAATACTTCAACCCCATTCCGAAAGCATCTGAAAGGGTTTTTCAAATTGCTTTCATTTTGAGATAGCTGGGGTAATTTTTTTACATATCGGTAACCATTACCTTCACTTAATGTAATTTTTTGTCAAAATTTACTTTTTGAGTCCCCAAAGAATTGTTAAATAAATTGAAGTGGTAAAACCAACTCAAAATTTATATAGTCTTGAAAAAGTGACTCAAGAATATAATGTGCCATAGTTTTGACAGTAATAGATTTTTGGAAAAAAAAAAAATTATGCGTCTGTCATAAAATGGTACCAGAAGTTTTTTTTTATTTCATTTGAGTTAGGGTCCTGAATTGGACAGAATTGCTGGAATTACAGAATTAATGTATAATTAATGAATAATATTTCTGTAGTAGATTGGATACCAAAGGCCCTTTACAAAACACATAATAAAATCATTTGGACCATGCATAAGTCTAGTCACAATCGCATAATCAATTAAAATAGGAAATGATTAAAATTTTATATTTAAAGTGAGAGTCTTGTGGAGATTGTTGATAATAGATTTGTCTCCAGAAGTCTTTTAAACCTTTCAAGGCTGCATCCTCCAATCCTGGCTTTCACACCCATATCAAACATTTTATGTTGAAAATTTTCAAGGCTGTCACCAAAGTATGAATCACTCTTTTAAACACATCCAAATAAAAGCATCACTTCCACTCATTTAGGGGTGTATGTGTGTGTGTGTGTGTAGTGTGTGTAGTGTGGCTGGCTGGCTGGCTGGCTGGCTGGCTGGCTGGCTCGCTATCTGTGTCTGTGTGTTTTTTATGCTCTTGTCTAATAAGATGTATGTGTCTGGATGATATATCTGTAAAATGAAAGGACAGCAATTCGATGCTTCATGAATGATGGTTGAAATATTTTCTCAAGATTCGTACGGTGTTTTATCCTGTATACTTTCTTGTAAGGAATCCCCCAAAAGTTATCTCTTCAGGGCATTGTCAGAGTAAACTAAAGAATGGAAGTGTACTGTGGGATTGTGATGAGATTTTTAGTGTCTTAAAATATACTTTTCTTTCTAAAATTTCAGGACAAGCTTCCTGTCATTGAGCACCTTGCTTGCCTGGACAGAGACTATATCATGCTATTGTTTGTCTCTTTCTTGGTTGTGACCCTTTCGACAGAGGTAAGTTGAAGACTGGTAAAAACTTGAATTAGCATGGATTTAGCATGGATTTGGTGAATAGTATATTTTCTAAAGCATCACTCTGTAATCTTTTCTGGAGGGTTTTGTGTACATTTGCTCTTTTAACCAACTCTAAGCATCTTTCATCTTACCTTGCACACTGATACAGCCTAGCGTTTTTTTTTCTTTGTTTAGTGTCGAATTAGAATGAAAATGATTTAATGTGGACACATTTGTATTATTTTTCACACAGGCCTACTTAATCGGAATGGTGTGGTCTTGCTACAAGTACATTCAGTACCATGTTGCCACTCGTGGAGTTGTTCGAGAATACCGCATTGATCCAGACACCCAGGTATTTGTAATAAGTTTTTTCTTTTGCCTCTTTATTTCAGTGAACTGATTTGATTGGTTTTATATTAAGAATTTTAAAAAAATTTGGATTTGATTACACAGGGTAGACAGTGTGGTAGTATGCTCTTTCTTATTCAGTTTTATGATCTCAAGACATGAGTTGAAATGAAAGTATAGTAAGAAAATATAGTAAGAAAGGCGTTCTTATGGGGGCAGCAACAGGAGCCTTAAACTCCTGTCACTGTGTGGTGGTCAGGCCACATCTCTGTCATGTCATCCAGATTCCGTCAGATTGCCTTTTTCAAATTGCTTCCATTGGTGGGTTTGAAAACATACTATTGAGTTTGATAACATTGTTTGGGGGTTCTGTGCACCTGCGGTAGTCATCTTCCCAATTGCCTTAGGGGACAGTTACGCATAAAAAGTCACTTTATCCAGATAGTTAGTTTTGGTTCTGTCTCATCCAAATCCAGTTTGAATTTCTTTTGGCTGATTCACTCAGGTCTTCAATGCAGTTTGTTAATGTTTACAATGGATGTTTAGCCAATTTAGGAGTTCATAGAAGGATATGCCCATCAACCCCCTTAACCCAAGTTCTATGGCATAGATCTTGACTTGGTTGCCCACTTGTTATTTATATTTGAATGTTTTTAAAAAACTATCTACTGCGATGAAGCTGTGTAGAAATAGGTGGGTTTTTATTTTTTTGTCCTTTCTTATATGAAAAACCTTAGTTTTTCTCATAGTTTTTTTGTTTGTTTGTTTGTTTGTTTGTTGTTTTTTTTTTGGGGGGGGGCATGTAAAGCCCTGATAAATATATTATATTACAACACACATTGTATTCACCCAGATGCTGTTGCCACCTCGTTATGAGGATGCCATCAAGATTCCATCCACCGTCCCCCAGCCTCCTGCTTACACTGAAGAGTAATCCCCCCTTAGATCGGTCCAAGACTTATCTGCTTTTTTTTTCTATTCTGGTTGTTCAGGCTGTGCACTTGTATTCTTTTACACTCAATGGGAAAGATGATATTGATCAACTCGATTTTTAGAAAAGGAAACAAAATTTACAGTAGGCAATTTTTTCTTGAATGTGAAGAAAAGATTTCCCATTTTGAAAATGATTTGACCTGGTAGAACAATTTGCCATATAAGGATAGATACAAAATGTTTATGAAGAAAATGTTTTTTATTTAGCTAGAAATACAAGATAACAGGATTTTAAAAGTTGTATAGAGGAAGAAGACTAAGTGAGAGTTGCAGATATAAGTTTCTAAAACAGAGAGGTCGTGATATAAGTATCTAAAACAGAGAATCAAAGTTTTGTCCTGTTGCCCATCGTCAACTGGTTGTAACTAATGGAAGTCTTTACAAGACTGGAATAATATCTTAATTTTGAAAGGTTTGACAGATTATTATCAACAACCTTGATTATATCTTAAGAAAATAAAGGTTTCTTGTACAATTCATGGCTTCTAATTCTTGCCATAAGACACTTTATTATGGTCATAGGTTCTAGAACAGCGAACTGTGACATTTCCAAAAAAAAGATGTTTTGCTTAGTGTTATTTTCGGTTAATTGTATGATTTATACCCCTTTCACAGTTTAAGTTTTTCCTTGTGGGCTGTTGATGGGTGTCCCTGGTGGGCACTTCTACGTTTATTTCTTATCTTTTACACTGAAGCATTTTCCCCTTTTCTATGATGTCCTGTTTTTGTCTTGTTTGCAACTCAATGGTCATCCCTTATTTCATACCTTTTCTTTCACAACTCAAGGGTCACAAATTAAACATCAAGGGGCTTTAAAGATCCTGTGTCTTCTTAGACCATTATGCTGTAATGGGAGATGGCCATTGCTTATTTTTGTAAGAAGAGAATATTTTTTTGTCATTGTAAATCATCTCTCTGTTGTGTAGATATGTTTTGAGAGATGGTCTTTATTTTTTAGTGTAAATCATGTCTCTGCTGTTTGGTTTGATCTGTTCCCTTTTTGAACTAATTCTGTCATCTTACTTTCTACTAGGATCTTCTATGACCCTCGTGTGTCATGTGGTTCTAAAACCTTCAATAAACAAAAAACAAATTAATCAGAAATCCTGAGCGTTGGCTTTACGGAAGATGGAGCTATTTTGCTATTTTGTTTTGATTTACTAGTTTCATTGTTTCTCCATGAATATTTCCATTTCTGTGCCCAGGTGATAGAAGAAGGGAGATTACTGCTGCTTCCCGATTTGAATGCTTGACCCAAATTGTCTCTTAATTTTTCAATTCTCATTGAGAAGGTTAAAATAAAAAAAATTGTCTTTAGACTTCAATATGTACATATTTATGTAAATGCAATTCATTAATCCTACAGGTACTAGCTGTCTGATGTTACTTCTTGTCTGTTATTATAATTTGTTAGAATTCGTCATGGGTTCAGTATGGTCTATCTTGCCTTTTGTGAGTTTTGGTTTTTGGGGTTCAGCCCTTTTTAGTGTTGTCATAAAATGTCGTCATCGTTTTCTTTTCAGAGACGTCAGAAAGACTTTGTGCAATTGCTAGCATTTTGTGATGAATATTCATATTTGAGATCTGACTCATTTTAGAACTATGATGGTAATTATTTTTGGTTTAAAATAAAAATCAGTTTTGAATTTTGGGTTTCTCATTAGGAAGTGAAAAATAAACATCAGGCATACAGTTGTGGAATGAAAAATTAAAGAAAGTTTTTTTTTTCCCCAAACCACATCTGTCACTTTCATACTGATCTGATGGCAATTCTCTTTGAAAAACTAAAGGGGTAGAATTTGAGTTTGAATTTTTTTTTTTATATCGAAAGGAAATCTTTATCAAAGTGTTATTTTCTGTTCATGATTCTTGTTCTTGTTAAATACAATTTTTTTTGGGATAATAAAGGAAACATTTTGTGATCACACGAGTTTCAATTTCTCTTTGATGCTTTTTTATGATAGAAAAGTTTATTCAGGAAATATGAATTTTGAATGGAGTGTGGACTTTGGTTACTTTGTTTACAGTAACTTTCAAGTGGATAGTGACAAGCAGGTTATCAGAATGAGTACCTATTGAGATCTTCTATGTCTGTTTCTTTGCTCTATCACTGAAGCTGTTGTCTTACTACTTTTCCCCCATTTCTTTTGTGTGCTGTTTTTGTTGTCTTGTTTACAACTCGGTGGATTTATCCCCAATTGCATGTCACGGGCAGTTGGTGAGTGTTCCTGGTGGGCACTTCAACTTCTGTTTCTTTTCCTTTACACTGAAGTTATCGTCTTACTTTTTCCCCTTGTGTGTCATGTTTTTGTTGTCTTGTTTGGTTCTCAATGGTCTTCCCCTATTTCGTGCCTTTTGGTACATCACTGCAGGGTCACAAGTAAATGCACTGAATACTTTTGTACACAAAGGGGGTTTTAATATGTGTTTTAAGGGATGATACTATTTATTTTCTCTCTTCTGTTTGTGGTTTGATCTGTTCTCTCTTAACTTGTCTATCATCTTGCTTTCCTCTGGGCTCCCCTGTGACCCTCGTGTGTGGCGTGTGGCGTGGGGCCCATAAATCTCCAATAAACAAACAAACTGTTAAAAATCTCATTTTGCTGTATTTATGATATTGACTCAACACACTTAATATTTCAATTGTTAAACAATAGTATCTGCGGGTGGTTGGTGGGAGTCCCTGGTGGGCTCTTCTACTTCTATTTCTTTTCTTTTCGGTGAAGCTATCGTCTTACTTTTTCCCCTTTTCTGTGATGTCCTGTTTTTGTTGTCTTGTCTGCAACTCAATGCTCATC
>JBCIKM010267217.1:0-11979 GCA_039654465.1 Melibe viridis | reverse complement strand
CCCCCCCCCCCCCCCCCCCCCCCCCCCCCCCCCCCCCCCCCCCCCCCCCCCCCCCCCTAACAACATTTCGAAGTAAAATCAAAGAAATGAGTATCTTTGGTGAAACTAATCTCCACGATACTTAAAAACGTTTATTCAGATTGAAAGCTACCACTCTCCAGCTTTGAAATACAAGTTTAGTTCACGTCAATTAACTCCTGCAGAGACCACACAATTTGTGCTGTTTATTGTGGAAACATTTCTTTAAAATCGAATAGAAGTTTCCTACTTTTCTGTTTTCAGAATGTCTAATTTCAGCTCATTATTTGGATTTAGTCAAAGTCAACAAGCAGCACATGTTACTCAGGGAGGAGCTGCTCCTGCGGGAGCACCACCTTCCATGGAAAGAGCGCAACGATCTGTCTTTGGTAAGTGAAACCAGACCCAAAGAACAGGGGTTCCCAACTTTTTAGCACTCGCGACCCCCTACCTAAAACTTTTAAAGCCATGCGACTCACTTACTTAGGTCTTATTATCAACAGCTTAATTTTTCCTTTTAGGCGACAGTACAGGACTCCCAGGCCAAGGCTTTGTATGTTACATCCCTATCAAGGCTCTGCAACCTCCCATGGGGTCGATACCCACCGGTTGGGAACTCCTGACATAGAGAATGCTTTCATTAAATATTGAGATTTTAAAGTAAGAGTCTAGTTTTATCTTTTTTTTTTTTTTTTAACATCAAAACTTAGCCTAGTCTTTAAGACAATAAAAACAATATCGACCCAATTGCTCGAAGTTGCGATTCTCACCAGGTCCTTCTTCTACTTAAGTGGCATCCCATGATTTACTATAGATGATTCATGTACTTCCTTAGCAGTGTCAGGACCCAGCTCGAAGGAGCTGAGAAAAACTGGATCACAAGAAGTGAAGACATGTTGATGATCAGTCCACCTTGCCTAAAATCTTGCATCGCATAAAGAGCAATACATATAACTCGACCTTAAGCCGAACAATAGTTGCTGTTGGCTTTGTTGGTATCTGCTCATTGTGAAAGACCAATGAGAGCTAATTTACCACAGGGCATTACTGCTAATTTACCACAGGGCATTACTGGAATAATGACAATACAAAATCAGAACCTCAGGAATAGCGAAAGATTTTTTTTGGTGATTCTACTTAATGGAATTTTATACTAATGCCATTACTATCGTCATTCTACTTTCACTGAGCTGAATAAAGAAACGCTTCCAGTCACTATGCGTTGGTGTGATTCAAGTAGGCAATGTAAGAAAGGACGAGGGGAAAGCAAGGAAGGATAAAGACTCAACGATATAGACACTGGCAGTTGCGGATAGGGGTGGGGGCAAGCCCACTTAACATCCACTGTGAAATGCCCTGTGTTTCTTTGTGTGTTTGTGCATGTGTGTGTGTGCCCTTATCTCGATGTATTCAGTGAATAGACACTCAATGGCATTCATGGGAATTTGTTGGCCCTGGTAGAAATTGAACCAACGCCCTTTCCATATCTCGTCTGACCCAAGAGCGCGAAATACCCTCAACAACAATATTACTATCCGCAACATCAACAACAAAATCCGCGACAGGCCTAAAGATATAGCAGGAAAGAAAATATGTTGCTAAGGAAAGAAGCAGGCAGGGTGACAGGGAACTATGGACTAGGCCTGAGTATACTGGTGCCTACTATCAAATATTTACTCTTCAGTGTCTACGGTTATCAGAATCTCTTTGAAGGCAAAGCTGTGGAAACATTGTCATGATGGTAGACAGCCATGCTTGCTAGCTTATATGGGGGCAGGTTCGAACCTGTCTCTTTATGTTTTGTTGTGTTTTTTTTCTCTTTAATTTCATATTCATTTTTTTCCTTTTTCCCTCTCTTTATACTTTATTTATGAATATTGCCGGTAAAATTCTTTTCAGATACCTGGATTACATATCAATTCCCAGCACCAGCCCCTTTTCTATGAGATATTTGGTCTGGAACAAAAGGCGCTTGTTATAACCAAGTTCCATTGTAATTTATTTAAGTACGAATGTAATTTTCTTCTTTTTTTTTTCTCAGTGGGGAATATTCCCTATGATGCAACAGAGGAGCAGCTCAGAGAAGTTTTTGAACAAGCAGGACCAGTGAAAAGTTTTCGGTAAAGTATAGGAATGGAATGTTTTTTAGCTATTTTGAATTTTTTTCTGAAACTAAATATTGAGAATGTCTAAACAAGCCCCTCTAGCACGACCCCAGCCATGCTCTCACAGATGCCATTATTTACTCTAGATAAGAGCTATTGCTTTGCCCATGGCACTCTTTGAAAAAAAAAGAAAAAGAAAATCCTTAATCAGAATAGAATGCCAATGCACCTTGCCTAACATGGAATGTTATGGTTCTTTTTGAAAAATGTAGTAACCTTAACATTCTAATTTCAAAATCTTACAGAATACAGGATGTTTTTGTTTTTTTAAATTGTTAGATGTATACCATCTGTGCTACAATGAAAAAAAGCTAATTTGTAGGCTTTAAATACTTGTAGCAAAATTCATATAATAAGCCTCTAAGAATTGGGCCAATTGTAAGGTTACTTATTTTACTATAGAGTCTCGTTACTGATTGCATTTTGTCACAACTTATGCTTTCTACTTACATGTTAATTGTGTGCAGTTCCCATTTCTTGGGGTTTTCACAGAACAATGATAATGAGGACGGTTATTATGATGATGCTGAGGATAATGAAAGTCATTATGATGATGATGGTCATGGTAATAATTATTTTAATTATGATAATTATTTTAAGTAAGATGATATTTATGATATTCACACGATGTAAAACTTTTATAATCAGATAATCTTTTATCCGTCCTATTACTTCCCAGTCTGGTGTATGACAGAGAGTCTGGGAAACCCAAAGGTTATGGCTTTTGTGAATACCAAGACATTGAAACGGCTCAAAGCGCCATGAGGAACCTGAGCAATGTTGAGTTCAATGGTCGCCCTCTGCGAGTCGGTGTTGCTGCCGGGGAACAGAGCAAGGATGAAACAAAAACAATGCAGCAAGCTATCGGCAGTCAAGCTCTAGAGGTTGGAGTCTTTTGTTTCGAAGCTTTTTATTAACTTCTGGTTTATCTCAATCAATGGCATTTGTATCTCTGTCTTCTTAGGATACATTTGGGTTGGGTGTTGTGAGGTTTACCAGCCCTGCTTGTTATTACTTTATCATCGCATCATAATTTCCCTTGTTCTTGTGGAAACTCTGGTGGTTGCTATGCCAGCATCTGACATTGAAAAACAGAAAAATGCTGGTAGAGACTTATAAGAGTAAGGGATAGAGAGTCTGTTTCACACATAAAAGATATTCAATGATAATTCATATAAGTGACATGAATGAACATCATGATCCTAAAATTTTCTCCATCTGCATAATATTTAAATTGGTTCATTACTGATTTTTATATAGGGTACAACAGTCAGGAGTGCATATCTTTAAATGATGTCCATCTTTCATTCATTTTACTAATTTCTCTCTTTCAGTCTTTGTAGGGGATGGTTATTATAGTAATAATGATAATTTTTCTGATCCCTCTCTTTCAGTCTCCATATGGGGAGGCGATTGAGCCAGAGAAGGCGCCAGAGGCAATCTCCAAAGCTGTAGCAAGTCTTCCCCCAGAGCAGATGTTTGAGCTGATGAAACAAATGAAGGTGGCTACTATGACTACTAGGGATTAAATCATAACTGTGAAATAACATTTAGTGAAGAGGGAATGAATAAATGCTCTGAAATAAGTGACAGTTGTAATTTTTTTCTCTTATGGAGTTTATCATGAAAGCTGCTGTGCTTAAATTTTTAAATAGGTACATGGCCTCCTTTATTCCTTTAGCCTCATTGTTCTGTTTTCTATTCCCTGAAGCTCGCATTATACCAACAAACAAACTTTTGCCAATTGTCCTATTGTTTCTGACAGTTGTGCATCCAAAACAATCCCAATGAGGCACGCAACATGCTGTTGCAGAACCCGCAGCTGGCCTATGCTCTGCTCCAGGCACAGATCGTCATGAAGATTGTTGATCCCCAGGTTGCTATGGTGAGGAGATTTTTTAAAATTGTCTTTGTAACTTTTTCGTTTTTTATCAACCACTCCCCCGTCTACCCACCCATCTATGACATCATGACAATAAAATGTGATTTTTATTTTTTAAAATGAGTGGATGACTCAGTTAAGTGTATGGTTAAAGGATATCACTTGACACTTCTTGCAATGCTGTAACAAGAACAATTACTCTCTTAACATTTTCCAGCTTGTTTTAACCTTACTGCATTGTAGAATGGTTTTACATTCGCATTTTTTGTGCTATTTTAAAGATGAAACCAAGGCAAGGAAGTTTGTGACATACAAAGTATTGTATTGTCCCAGCACTTATAGCTATTGTAATAAATTTCACAGAATTACATACCTTATTTCGCATTAAATAACAGAACCCATGAATTGTTTTAATGTGCTTTCAGTCCATGTTGTATCGAGATGAGAGTCAGCCTAAGGTGAACAACCCAAAACCCCAACAAAACATGCCAAATATCAGGGTAAGAATAACAACGTATCACGCATGTTCTTTATTTTTTTCGTGGCGACTTACAGTCTAATGGCTCTTGAGTGTGTGGAAAATGCACCATAACAAACATACTGTGATACTGATACCAATTCTTCATCTAATACATCATGAATTAATCCCCTTCCTTTTGTAACTGCGTCTTTCTCTCTTATCCCAAAGACAAGCCTTGTATGTATGAATTAGAAGTTCTCTTTGCTCCATTATGCAGACAAACTAATTATGTATTTTAGGAAATGTGATGAGGATGCTTTTCTGATATTTTATACGTGTATCTTCAGCCACCGCAAGCTCCACCCCAACCCGCCCCTAGGATGCAGGCGCCTCCCATGATGCCTGCCCCAAGGCAACCTGGTAAGGTCAAACAACATCTCAACTTCTGTTTTACATTGTGCTCACCAGTCATATTCTCTACCTATCATGTGTTTCAAAGGTCTGGTTTTCCAATGACGGATTTCATGCTGTTGTGAATGTATCATCATCAAGAATTTTTGCAGAAGGATTTGACAATGGTTCAGCTTGTATTTGTAGTTTATTTCATTCAAGAACATTTGTAGGATGCCATGCATTGCATTACTTATGACAATCAGTTTATATCATGCTAAGGTGTGACTTTTCCTCTTCTTTGTGGAACTCCTTTTGTCCCTTTTGAGAACGTAAATATGGTATAACAGATAATTTTATCTCTATAGTCCATTCATAAATAACCCAACAAAAAACATTATTTTTTCTAAATAACTTTTTTGTAACTTGACAGATAGTTTTCAAATTTGCCTTCTCCATGATACAAATTTATCTAAATTGAATTAAATTTTCAATCATATCTGTTATGGCTAAACAGGTGCTGTTCATTCTAAAAAACAGGCAATTTATCCCAACTTTCCTCATGTGTTAATTTAGAATATCAGTAGAACTAACCAAACGTCACAATTTTGTGCGTTTATTAAGGATAATTCCACATAGTTTAAATTGACGAAAAACTATTTTGACGTCATCTATTTTAACTTGAAAATTAACGTAAATGTTCTAGTACATCACATCTCTTGGTTCGTAAAACGCAAAGACAAAGATGAAACCAGATAAAAAAATCAATGGATGTAGCTCAAATGACTTAGAGCCGCATGGGAGCTTTCAAAACAAAGTATTCTTGGACATGAAAGTTATGTTTTAAAAAAACTGTTTTTTTGGGGGGTGGAACAGACTATACTCACTATTATCCTTGCATATACCTTCAATTTTTACTCTATTAGTCCCATTGTCATTCAAGAGGAAGACTTTTAAATGATTAATAGTTCAAGACACAAAACATAGGCTTATCCAAAGAGCTAAAAATCTTGTCTGTTCTCTTTATCTTTGGAGGGCAAACAGAAGTTTTCAGAGGCCAAACAATTGGTTATTTGAAAAGTTGCTTTTTGTCATAGCCAACAAAATGAAATGCATGTTTTTCCAAAACAGGTCTACAAGGAAACAAAATTCCAAGTTGCTTGAATCTTGTGGTAAGGATTATCCATTGTATGTAACTTTTCAACCACTTTCCTGTTTTCCTCACAGTGGAGATGGCTGGTCCCACCCCCAATCGTTTTCCCGCAGCCAATCCCCCTGTCAGTGCTCCCCCGATTCCGCGACCCCCTATGCCGCCTGCTTTGGCCGCAAACCCCCAGGTAAGCTCGCACTGCTCCCCAGGATTATGAGGATAATTCTTGTGACAGTGGAAGAATCATACATGAAATCTTACTTAATGGGAGGAATTATTGCTTTATCTTTATCTTTTTGTCGCAGAGAAAACAATTTCTATTTTTTGTTCATAAGCTAGAGGTTTCGTCTACAAGGTTGTTTCGAACAATTCTCATACTCTTACATAGTTATAGCTGGGGCTTGAATTTAATCTTTAAGGCTGTCTTTAGGACCCTGTAAAGTTGTTGGATAGTTTGAAGGTCCTACTTTGCATATAGGAATGTTTTTGTGCTCCAAATCTCTGATTTTTTACTTAGAAATCTTAAAGTTTTAGAATTTCTATCTCCAAAAATCATGTTTTAAATTTTGTTACTGTTAGAGTTAGGGGGGGGGGGGGTGAAACTGAAGAGTTCGCTTTGTTTTTCATTTCATCTTTTGCGTAAAAAATCAGTGCCTTCATACTTTACCATACTTTACAAACAACGTCACTGTAGAAAAATGGATCGCTGTATATTTTTATACTAAGTACCAGCAAAACTAAGATAATTTTCTAAACTTTTGCAAAAGATAGTGCGTTTTTATCTCTTTTAGTTTTTTAGCCATTTCAATTCTTTATTTGGTAATAAAAAGACAGCCAATGTTATGTTCACGATTCTGAAAGGGCCAGATTGATTGACCAATGGTTTGGGTTGTAATTTTTGAAATATTTGCTCTTAAAAAGTCATGGAACAAATTTGTAACCCAAAGCCAGTTGACAAGACTGACTATCTTTTCCTTGAAAGTTAAAGAGTCAAGGTATCAAAGGGCGTTTATGAGGATCTTGTAGACATAATTGTGTTTGAGAATATGGCTGATGGTCTCTATCATGTCCTCTGGGAGTATATGTGGACATTCTTTAGAATTTTCTAGGGTCGCAGGGAGGTATAATGCAGTATGGACATCTAAATAGCACTTATTGACAGTTTTCACCATGCTCTAATCGCTTAACATTGCTGTATACCAACATGCAACACATGACGAGACATGCCGCCTGGTAAGCGTGTTACAATATTCTAGACAGACAAGTTTGTCTGATCTACAACCAGGAGGTACCTCCAGATAAGTGTGTTAAAGTGCTGTACCCAAGGGCACAACGTCTATTGCCAGAGGCTGTATATGAGGCAGCGTAGCTGGGAAGTGACCTCAGGTGTTACCCCTCCAGACACTAGCCACGATCGTGATTGCTGGACTCTCGCATTTAATGAGTGGTTTTAACCACTGAGCCGTCAGTGCCACAATATTGTAATAATATATTGATATATAGACTGATGATGGATGCTTGTGTTTAGACAATATGTTCTCTTGTAAGGGCCTGTCAACTGTAAATAACGGCATGTTTTCCCCAAAGTGCTTGTCCTCTTGCTTCTCTGAAGAGAGCATATACAGAATGAGGTTTTTGCAGTGTGAATTTTGGGCCTAAAACACATTGTGGTATGAAATCTGGTATTAGTATGAGAGAATGTGCAGTGTTGAGGCTCTAATTACATGGCTGCTGTTTGTTCTTTCTCCTCCACCACAATCATGCCCCTACCCCCTGCCTTACAGCCACCCAGTTCTTCAGGAGCACCCTCCTCTGGTGCCAACATATCTACTCAAGACAAGGAGAAGGTGAGTTAAAATTACTGAGCTGTCAGCTAGAAAATAAAATCCATCCTCATTATTTCTTTCAAAGTGACTATTCGTCCACATTCTAAAATTATTTCAAAGGATGTGACACACTGCATGTCATCACTATGCATTACAGGGAAAACCATTGACAAAAGATAGCCATTCAAATACAACAATTGACTCAATTCTAGGACTAGAATAGAGTCTGAATATTTCTTTAGTCTGTAGAGGCACGAGGACTTGACACTCTTAGTGCCTCATTAAAAGTTTTTCTGATTCAAAGAGACAGCCCTGCAAAGTGCTGATGTATTAATTTGATTTTAGATTTCAGCGCCAAATTTTTAATGCAAATATTTTTGGTAAATTGCACTACATTCATTTCAAAGAAAACTATCTAAGTTTACAAATAATTGTTCAAGTGCAGTGTCAAGAGGAGGACAAAACAACGCAGTAGAGAAGGATGAAGGCAAACTTGCTCTGAAGTGACCTGTCAAGATCAGACTGTAAAGTGGTTGTTTTTTATTAGTTTTTATAAGTGTTAATAAGCCTACATAAACATAGGGAAGCAAGTGCATTGCTCATCTGTCGCTTGATTATCAGCAAACCGGTATCTACAGTATATCGTATCATTCCCGATCGTGTATTTGCTGATCTACTTGTATAACACTATGCAATTGTAAGTCTTCTATTTCTCATAACATTTATAATTTTGGGTTTTTTTTTGTTTCTTTCCTTTTTTCCTGATCACAGGCTGCCCTTATCATGCAAGTGCTACAGCTGACAGACGAGCAGATTGCCCAGTTGCCACCTGAGCAGAGGCAGAGCATTCTCATCCTGAAGGAACAGATTACAAGCGGGTAGAGAAGCCTCCCCCTCAGGCTGACATTTACAATACAACTCCACTGGTCAAGGTCATTAGTCGGAAGAGATCTACATGGAGGAAACTGAGTGCATTTTATTTCCAAGATATCATTCATTGTTTTTAAACATTCTAACTATTCTCAACTCTCTATTAAGAAATAAATGTGTTGTTTTTCTATTGACTTCTTGAGTTTGAGTTTTCTTTTAGTTGCAGCGGCGTCAAGAAAATTACACATGCAGTAGAATTCACTTAAACCGAAAGAAGCTAAACCAAAAATTTCCATAAACTGTAAAGAAATCGACCAATTTTACAAGTTTCTTCTTTGTCTATGTATCATTTCGTACGATAAATTGAAATGCTTCAAAGCGCGACTGCCTTTGAACCAAAACAATTTGAAAGCGTCTTTCTTTTTTCTTTTGTTCCATCTTCTTCAAGGGGGCCTAGCGTTCCCAGTAATCTTACATAACGCCGAGCTTGCAAACGCAACTCGATCAAGAGTATGACTTTTGAGGTGAGGGAGAGGGGTGGTAAGCAAACATTGGTTGGCAAAGCTTGGGCTTGACCAGTACGGCACATCACACAAAAGGCGATGGGTAACAGCGGGGGTGGGGGTGGGGGACGAAATGGAAGGAATGACATAGAGCTGGTGGTTGTAGAATCATGCAAGCAAGCTGTTCTCGCTCGCGCGGTCTGCACACGCGTTGTGTGTATGTGTGCTTTCTGTGTTTTATTTATTAATAAATTTAATTATTTTCTATTATTCTTAATTCGTATGAAGTAACTTTTAGGGTTGACTTGATACAAATATTACTAAAACTTCTTTTTCCCTTTACAGTGCAGTTTGCTGGCTCTGCATTATTTATTTTTCTTTTATTTATCAATTTAGTTTGGTTTTTTTATTTTGTTTCTTATTTTGTGATTTTTTATATTTTTTTTCATTATCTATATTTTTTATTTTTTTCACATCAAATTTAACGACACATGGCAATCCTTTTTAAAGACACAACACAGTAGACATGTACGCGCACACACACATCAAGATGAGTAGATCAGGTTACCCATCACTTCGCTATCTGAGGGTGAGAAAAAAAAGGCACTGGCTTTTGTTTGTTTGTTTATTGGAGGTTTTAGGGCCCCACGACACACGAGGGCACTGGCTTTAATTAATTGTGGATTTGTCAAAATGTAATGTCAAAAAAAAAGAAAAAATTATGTCCAAGGAACTTTTAGTATCTTATTTAAGGAACCAATCTAGGCCTAAATCCCTTGTTTTTGTGTTTCTGCCCTTAACCTTGTGCTTTTTGTATGATTATTACCTTTTTTTTTTTAATTTTAAATTTCCTCTTAAAAAGTTCAGGGGTTGGCAACCCTGACATGGTATTTGTGATGTGAAGATAAGATCCTATGGCAGTTATGTAGAAAACAAACACGTGATGAGTCATTGCCGTTCTGATAAGCATGATGCGAAAATGAAAAATAGGTTTTACAAATTATCAATTTGGAGGTGCTGTTCCATCTAATTCAGAACTTAACAAAGAAGTCATTAAAATCAGATTACTTGATGTTAAAATTAAAATGCTGCCAAATGGCTTAGTTTGAAGTCTGGTTTCTAAAAATTTCATAGGGGAGCATGCCCATGATCCTCCTAGAAGGGTGGTCATAGTCACAGACCAGTCTAAGAAAATTCCTCTGTTTTCAGAGGAAGCACTGGTACAACAAAGAGCACATAAAAAGAAACCTTGACAGATTTGTGTGTGTGAGCGGGAAGGGGGGGGGGGGGGGTGATAGAGACCAGACCACAAGGACGCAGTATTGGCGTGCTAAATTCCAAAATGAACTCTTTCTATTCTGAGACAAGATTATTTTCTAATATAGTAGTATGATGCCACTACTCAACTCATAGAGGAAGAGGAAATCCTAATAATGATTAACAATGGTTCATCCCCACCCTGTTGATTAGATTAGTACCTATGTAGGGGAGTGTGGGGCTAAAAGTAAAAGTGACAGGGGCCATAACCAAATATGTGTGTGTGATTCTGTGATAGTTTCTTCAACAGTGCAAAGACACTATAATAAGGCTTCCTTGGGAACAAAAGCCAGCTTAAAATTCCTGTTCATTGTTTAGTAAACAAATTACATCAGGCATTAATTGGTTACGACCATTGTGCCTTTTTGACCCTGTCATTCCTAACCCCATGCTGTGTTTTATTTTTATTATTTAATTTTATAATTTGGTGTTTCTGCAGTTTTATTCAAGGGCATAGCCTCCATTTTCACTGTACAATTTTTTGGCCTCTGTCACTGTCACTGTCAGTGTCATCAACAATAATATTACTACACTATGAATGAAGTTTTGCTCAAGGGTGGGCCACTTTACCCCATCAACCTCAATGTCTATCAGTATCAGAGATAGATGTATGTACAAACCAGACCGCCCACCCGCTCTCGCTACAACGTGGTTGGTGGATGTCCCTGGTAAGCACTTTTCCTTCTGTTTTAAATGTTTTACACTAAATCTGTGATCTCACTTTTTCCCCTTTTCTGTGAAGTCCTGTTTTTTCTTGTCTTGTTGCAAACTCAGTGGTCATCCCTTATATTTCATGCTCTCGTGTGTCGTGGGACCCTGAAACCCCCAATAAACAAACAAACAAAAGGTCGCCTAAATAATTCTGGCCAGTCATTCTGCAGCTTCATCGAAAGGCATGGCCTCAATTTTCAGTGTACATACCATTTTTTGGCTCCTGTCATTGTCAGTGTCATCATTGAAATGCAATATTACACTATTGATGAAGGGTGGACCACTTTACCCCATCAACCTCATTGTCCATGAAGTCTGTCAGTATCAGAGATATTAAGCGGATATAGCACGTATAACTCAGACCCACCCACCACCACCCCTACCCCTTCAGCCACTCGCACTCGCTACAAGTACAAGGCAAGTAGCTTGTCAAAAGAGCGTGCTGAGCCTAGGTCCAGATAAAGGATTTATGATAATTCATTTCATCTTTGATCCTATCTCATCACCCAGCGCATTAAATTGTATCCCCTAAGTACCGACCGCCCATTTTATCGCAGAGTGGCTTTTATCCAAGTAATGACCTTATTCAAGCTCTAGTGGTTTGCCTAGCAGACTTCGTCAGCAGAACAGCTTTGGGGTTCGAACCACCACCAACCACCCCACCCCCCCCCCTCTCTCTCTCTCTCT
>JBCIKM010267106.1:0-11979 GCA_039654465.1 Melibe viridis | reverse complement strand
AAGAAGAAGAAGAAGAAGAAGAAGAAGAAGAAGAAGAAGAAGAAGAAGAAGAAGAAGAAGAAGAAGAAGAAGAATTACTAACGCACACTTTTAAAGCTCTATGTTCTGAATTAAGGTTAATTGGAAGAAAAGAAAAAAGAAAACATCGCTGCATTCGGTGAATCTCCATGTAAACGGAAACTTCAATCATTGTCTAACTCCTGTCCAAAAGCAAACAAACAAATACTAGCAAACAAACTAATAAACAAACAAACAAACAAACAAACAAAAACACGAGAAAATTTTATGTCCGCAAGGTTTGTTTAAAATCTTAACTTCTGTTCTACATTAACCCAGATGTGGTAAAATAAAGGAGAAAACTCTCGTTCTTTGGATATCATTTTCATTTCACTCGTTTTCATTTTAAGAAAAAAAAACCCATTTCGGTTCATCACATTAAAATTCCCTGAAATACAAGTTAAATCAAAACTTGTGGAATCAAACTGATATCCAAAGACACTCGTGTAGTATCCATTATGTCTAGAATTGTCGGTCTTTCGGTCTGTTGGTCTGTCTGTCTGTCTGTCTGTCTGTCTGTCTGTCTGTTCTTTGCCAATGATTCTGCCTGTTTGTACTTATGTCTACTCCTCTGTGTGTCACTCTCGTTCTGTCTGTCCGTCCATCTCTATCTCTCTCTCCCCCCTCTCTCTGTCTCTCTCTCTCTCTCCCCCTCTTTCTCTCCCCTCTCTCTCTCTCCCCTCTCTCTCTCTCTCCCCTCTCTCTCTCTCTCCCCTCTCTCTCTGTCCCCTCAGTAGTGATGGGTTGTTTTGTCTCTTCAGTCTTGTCTTTGCAAAGTGCAGGAAAAAAAAAAGGGTAGTGGAAGACAGTTGCAGGTGACCGTTCCACATTCAGCTTATGAGCTCAGCACAACACAGGGCTTACTCCCGTTACCGCTTCCGCTACATCAAATTAGTTCAAATCAAATCAAATCAAAATTTATTGTCCATAACATCATAACACATTGGAAATTCTTCTTTAACTGCACACACCTTCACATGCTCTTACTCTTACACAGACACACAAACACACACATCTGCACTTGCACCACGCATAACTGTCACAGCTGATATTTTTGCCCGTCATTGTCTCAGACTGCGCAAGTTTGAGGGAATTTAGGATTTTAATTGCTGATGGTATGAAAGACAGTATGTATACATTTTGTCTCCAACTTCATTGAGGGAATTTGCCACCAGAGAGCAAGAGCTGAAAAAAACTATTTAGTGCCAGGACCAAATTGAAAATAAAAATGTTGTTGGTGGTTTGTCTCCAGTTTTGTCATTATTTAGTACTTTTCACTAATTTCAAAGCTTTTTTTTCCTCTTCTGTTGACAGCAAGATGAGTCGGCTTGTTTCATTGTTGCGAGGGTTGCAGTCCTTCAACCCTGTAAAAGATCTCAAACTCCACAAACTTCCTCTAGGGATCAGGAAAACATCAGGTAGGAATCTTAAATGATGTTTTGGTCTGGATAATTAATACAATCCTCTATCTCTCTATGTCTTTCTCAGTCTGTCTCTATCTCTCTCCCTCTGTAGCTCTCTTTGTCTCTCTGTCTCTTTTGTCTCTCTTTGGTCCTGTCTTTCTTCCCTCTCCTTCTCTCTCTCTCTCTCTCTCTCTCTCTCTCTCTCTCTCTGTCTCTCTCTCTCTCTTTCTGTGTCTCTCTTCCTCTCTCTGTCCCTCTCACTCTTTCTCTCTCTCTCTCTCTCTCACTCTCACTCACCAGCGATGATCTGATTTTAGTGACAGCTAAAGTGGGGAAGTCTCCTCTGCACTCTCACATAAAAAGTTGTACCATTGCTATATTCAGTGTCCCGTGTAAAGTAGGTCACAATTCAGCTGATTAGACCGGTTGGAAAGTTTTCCACTCTTTATCAGCCAGGCCTGTCCCATAAACCCACCAGGCAGGACATAACATTGCATCATGTTATCTTGTCCAGTTGGGCAGTCAGCTGCAGTGATTATACACACACAGACTGAGAAGGTCATACACAGGTCAAGGCTGCCTCCTCTTCATTTTATCTTCATTGTGTATTCTATTCTCTCTTGCATGACTCATAGCTGTCACATTTATCAATCGCTTTAAATGAATTGATTATAGAGAATAAAATTGTTCTTTCCACCTTTTTAAAAACCCTTTGCATATTTGTGTGAGAGGTGTCCTAAAGCTGAATTTTGAACAAGCATGAAAATGAAAATCAAATTTCATGTCATCTTATTATCCTTTATTTTCATTGATTGCTTTCCATTTTGAAATGAGACTGTTGCATCATCACACACAGAAATGAGACTACGCTCAACATATCACACAATCGCATTTATCTTTTCAACATTTAATTAGCTTGTAAAGATACAACCATGAGCTGATCTTGTTTGCTCAGTTTCATGTGTTATTACATAATTTTTTTTCTTTTGTCCTGTTGATGATAAGATGAACTGTTGTTTTCTGATCATCTGCTGCAACGTTCAGATTTCTTTGTTAACTAAAACTTAAAAAATAAATTTCTTGATCAAAGGTGGACAAGGGCTTTATCATGATTTTTGTTTGAAATATTGTCAGAAAATAGGGATAGGCATACATGCTAATTAATAACTGAAAGGTTTTCTCAAGTTTAATCTGTATATCATGAGTCTAATAAGTTCTTCAATAGCATACACTCTTCGTATTTTTCATATTTAGACTGTTCACAATATTATGTTCATAGCAAACATGTTCATGAGAGCTCAAAATATAAAAACGGTGGGCCAATTGGCTAAAACAGAAGCAATAACAATGCACTTGTTGCACTTATACAAAGTTTAGATAATGTTGTCTGTTTGTTTTATATATGTAGGTTTTTTATTTTGTTATTTTGATGTTGCCCAGTAATTGTAGTGTACTGTTACTACACCGTGACCAGAGAACACCCAAGGCTATAATGTGTTTCTTCAGATTTGACGAGTTACAGTCTGTAGCTTTATGATGGAGAGTTAGAGAGAAACATTTTAGGAGTGACTTTCATAGGAGTTCGACTTGTTGAGATAACTTATTTAGTTTATTTATTTACCTTTTCCTTTGTGTTGTGTTGTCTTTCTCTTGACACTGTACTCGTATAACTTTTTCTGTGACTTAATTTGTTTGAAATCTTTATGATTCCCGGTGTCTGCTCCCCTCCTCTACTTCTGCGTTTTACAGCCATTTTATTGGAAAGAAAGGTCCCGGACGCAAGTTCCATGAACAGCGAAGGCTTTTCTGGTCAATTTCTTGTTGGTTGTCACTCCCTGGTGACATAGGGGTACAGACACCTGTCAAACTGAAAAGCCATGGGTTCGAGTCCCATGAAAAGTGAAAATGATGGGCCATTTTTCTGGTCTATCTATCAATTCTTATTTTCATTTAACTAGAGCTTAAAAGCTTTTGTAGAGGGTCAAATTTTGAAAAGGCTTTTAAATCATAAGGATTCTAAGGAGCTTCAATGTTTTTGTTTTCCAGGAAACCCATACAAATTTCTCCATAGAGCCTCCTCCACAGCTGTCCAAAGTGAAGACGATGGCTCTGGCTTCAAAAACAGAATCTTCACATTTGAAACCAGGGGCTCTGCTCGGGTGAAGAGAGATCAAGAGAAGGCGTCTCTGGTCATCTTTGACAAAGATGGAACTCTCATTTGCTTCCACTCTATGTGGTCAGAATGGGCGGTTAAAGTCACAGAAAGGTATTTGCATTAAGGTTATTGTTCTGTTTTTTCAAAGGATTGAAATATAATGCTCAATTTCTGTGATTTTATTTTTTTCTCATTTTACACTTTATTTAAAAAACTACCGTCACCTGGCCGGGGAAGGACTTTTATCACTCTTTTTTACTGGTGCTAACTTGTATATATAGGGTACAGGGTGATTAAAAAAGAATACAGCAAAATCATTGCGCATATTTTCATGTTTACGGCATTTTGGTGGACTGAATCAGTGGTTGGGTAGTTTTCCAAGTTTGATTGGGTGTCAGTTTCACCGCTGTTGTTGGTATGACTTTTGATTGCCTCTGAATTTTGGGGTCATCAGAGATCAATCAAAATGGAAAAGTGCCTTAGTGTGGATTTAGAGAATAGGTGCTTAAGACCTTGTTCTCTGTGTTTGGTCTGCCAGATCCCCAGACCTTTGTGTGTTTGACTTTTTCTTGTGGGGGCATGTCGTTAAAGACAAAGTTTATGTCCCGTAACCTCCAGACAGAAGATATTGATGACTTGGAAGACTGAATAACAGCTGCAATCAACATATTGGACCATGATAGTGACATATCTAAGCGGTTGTGGGAGGGATTCTCATAGGGGCTTGATTTTGTCTCACTACCCATGGTGGCCAGTTTGAGCATTTGTAAAACAGGAAATAAAACTTCAATTTGTATATAAAACATGCAATTATGCTGGGGATTTGTAATGTTTTTAATTTTTGACACATCATGAGATGGTTTTGCCATTTAAAAAAAAAATCATCCTATATTATTACTAAAAAGATCGAAGGCCAGTGAATAAAAAGTAAATGAAATAGGAATATACAGTAGAGTGTTGAGAAAAGGTGTGGGCAAAGTAAATGATCTTTTGTTTTAAAAAAAAAAATTTCAGTATTGCCAATGCAGTGGGCATGGACATTGAGAACAAGCTGTACGACACGTTGGGTGTTTGTAGCCAGTCCAAGCGGATATTCCCCGGCTTGTTGGCGGAGATGACCACCCCTGTCATCCAGGAGCATCTGATCGAGGCGCTGATCAAGGAAGGGGTGGAGGCGGAGCTTGCCAAAAAGGCTGTAATGGAGTCGTGGATTGAAGGAGACACGGGGCAGAGTGGCAACAACGTCGTCAAATCCATCCATCCAGAACTCCTGACATTGTTCAAGATTCTGAAAGCAAACAAAATCAAGGTGAGGTATTGAATTAAGTTCAATAGATTTTAATTAAAGAAAGATTTCAGTTTGCTTTTCTATCCATGTGGAACACAACTGAGAGTTTTATTCAGTCTTGCGTACTCAAGCTTATGAAAATTGTAATAAATAATGAATTCTAATTTTTATATAGTAAAATACTTGTTTGGAGCAATTTGTTTATTTCTATTGGTGTTCCACGTGAACAGTTTTACCTTTTATTTGTCTCACTTTATTACCAGCTATTTTATTCTTTTACAAGACTTGTGAAGCAATTTTTGCAAGAGGTCTTGCCCTGGTGGACACCAATATTGTTTCACAGTTTTTTTTACAATTTCTGTTGGTGACTATGATTATAGCAATAATCCATCTTTTTTATGGTTATCTAAAAATTTAGATTGCCATCTGTACTGCGGATAATCGTCGTGGGACTAAAAACACCCTTCGGCATCTCGGGCTGTCCCAATATGTGGACATGATCGTGTGCGGGGACGACCCGCAAACTCAGCCCAAGCCCTCCCCACACAATGCCTGGAAGATCTGCGGCAAGCTGGATGTGGACCCCCAGGATGCAGTCATGGTTGGTGACACCAAGGCTGACGTGGGCATGGGCAAATCGGCCAAGCTGGGCTGGGTGGTTGGAGTGCTAAGCGGAGTCGGGGACACGGAGGAGCTCCTGCCTGAGGCAGACTACATCATTGACAAGTATGAAGGGAGATTTTCTTTTATATCTTGGTGGGTGCGTAGTCTTAATGCTTTATCTACATCACAAATTGTTCATCTAGGATGGACAGACAGACTCCTGAGCAGCTTTTTTTCCTGCTTTCAACAGTTGATGTACTCAAGTTACCACAACTGACTGTTTTAATTAAGAAAAGTTTATAAAACATGTGTTTTATTTTTCAGAGTTTTTTAAAAATTTATTTTCTTCTGATAACTGATCATTTGACCAACATTAAATAATTTTTGTTTTTACTATAGTATTATTACTGTCATCAGTTGACCAGATCAGCTCTACCTCAATTTCATTGAAGCCCACTTGCCCTAGGGGTTGTGAGGTTACTTATTTTTTCAACGATTAAGACCATATAACTTTTGGTCTAATTCATGCACCATTTGAAGAACAAACGCAATAGCTAATTGAA
This sequence comes from Melibe viridis, assembly GCA_039654465.1. Classification (NCBI taxonomy): domain Eukaryota; kingdom Metazoa; phylum Mollusca; class Gastropoda; order Nudibranchia; family Dendronotidae; genus Melibe; species Melibe viridis. The sequence continues at coordinate 5,910 of JBCIKM010267106.1, read as the reverse complement.
TTTTTAAAAAAAAACTTGATTTCAGTGTAAAAGACATCCTACCCCTTATTCTGCCTTATGACGACTGGGTCAACTGCTATACCTACTCCTCCCACGAACGCCTCCTCATCAAGCCTCATGACCTCTTGGAAGAGTCGGATGTAAAACCAGTGGAAAATATCGACATGGATAACATCGATGTGGTCATCTTTGACCTCCACGGCACATTAGTTTGCCCACAGGATAAATATGTCAAGTGGCTGGAAAAGTTCACAGACAGGTATGCAGCATTCTTCTTTTTCTTCTTCTTCCATTCGACTGACTGACTGGGCTATGACGATTATTACTGTCAGTGCATTTCATTTGAACAATTTCTTTTTAAGGCTCACAATGATTTGTGCTATTTTTCATTGCCTTTGGTAAGGTATGATGGGCTATAGTGTGTGATATGGAAAACGCGCTGGGGGTGTGCACTTTGATTAATTAATAGAAAGGGGGTGGGGCGTGGAAGAATGGGGGGGGGGGGGGGTTTTTTTGCACTTTTTTCAAAAATACTGGGGACTAACGGGAAAGGGGGGGGGGGGTATATTCGATACATTAGAGTGAGCAATCAGAGAATTTTTCAGAATGTTTGGGAAACACTGAACGAGAATGTTCAATCAATTTTAACTCTTTGGGTACAGTACAGCATATGCTGTTCATCTTGGAATTGGCCAATGCCTTCCCTCCAGGAAGTCTCATGAAGATGGCTTTAACTTCCATCTTAATCATGTACCTGTCCAAAACTGTCAATTTTGGCATTCTGGTTTGTAAAAAGGGGGTTGCTATATTATATTGCCTGTTCGGCGTAGTGTTCATGACGTTTAAACTCTTGTTTTTGACACCCCTCTCTCTCTTTTTTTCTCCCTCTATTTCTCGCTTCTTGCTCTTTCTACTCTCTCTTTCTCTCTCTCACACTCTGTCTCTCTCACTCTCTCTCTATTCCATTCTCTCCTCCTCCCCCACCCCCTGTTAGACTAGAGAACAAGACAGGCATGGAGTTAGTTAATCATCGTTACTTTCTCTTCTACCCTTTCATCTTCTTTTGTCCCATTGTTATGTTCTCTCATAATTTCCTCTGGGCTCATCCTTGGGCCCTCGTGTGTCAATGGGGCCCTAAAACTATCAGTAAACCAAACAAACAAATGCCTCTTTGTTACTTTAGAAAGTGAGACGGGGCGGGTTGGATTTGTTTTTACCCCTTCCGTTTATTTATCACTTTTCCTTTGACAGGTTGGAGAGCAAAACGGGTATGGAGTTAGCCCCGCTGATCTACAAGCACATGGGGGTGTGCCATGACTCCAAAGAGATGCAGAGTGGGTTGCTGGCCAAAGGGCTGGCAATGGAGCTTAAGGAGGAGTTGGTCAAACTGCTCCGCACCGCCGGGTTCCCTTACGAGGAGTCCATCATTACCATCAACCAGGTCAGAGGTCGTCTCTCAGACACACAAACACAGTGCTAGTTAGAGAAATGGTTATTACAATGATAATTATCTTTATAGTCCCTAAAAGGCACTTCTGCTTTTTGGTTGACCTAATATCTCTGCTAGACAGTAAAAACAAGTTGGTAATGATTATAACAATTATAATGATTTTAATGTAAATGTGAAAAGCAATAACGATGATTATGATAATGATTTTGAATGTAATCCATTTTCTTTACTCTTCTTCAATGTCCTTCCTTTCCTTTCCTTTCCTTTCCTTTACTTTACCTTGCCTTTAGTTCACTTTGATTTACTTTGCTTTGCTTTGTACATTACTTTACTTTACTCTGCTCTGCTCTACTGAAATTTGTTTTATTTACTCTGCTTTGCTCTACTGAAATTTGTTTTATTTACTCTGCTCTGCTCCACTGAAATTTGTTTTATTTACTCTGCTCTGCTCTACTGAAATTTGTTTTACTTTACTTTACTTTACTTAACTTTACTTTACTTTACTTTACTTTATTTTACTTTACTTTACTTTACTTTACTTTACTTTACTTTACTTTACCTTACTTTACTTTACTTTATTTTACTTTACAGGTGTGGTCTGAGTCAGAAGAGGAAATCAACTTAGTCAGCCAAGTGTTGCTGGATGAAAACATCCCTGTTCTGTTCAGGACTCTCAAAGAAAATGGTGTCAAGATTGCTGTCAACACGACCGAGGCTCGTGAACGCGCTGTCGGGGATTTGATGGCAGTTGGACTGACACCATATGTTGACATCTTGGTCTGCGGAGACGACCCAATGTCTAGGGTGAAGCCTGATCCACAGAATGCTCTGCTGATCTGCGAGGAAATGGGTGCGGATCCTGAAAAGTTGGTGGTGGTTGGGGACACTAGTGAAGACATCCAGATGGGATTGAAAGCCAAGGTATGTACAAATTGATTTAGTTTATCTTCTGTTTTCAAAGGACAGATAAATTTTGACTGGATATTACATTGAAGAACTTGAATATCATATAGTTTTGCTGTATAAAAGCTTTTACAAAACTTCTGTGATTTTGTCTTAAATATCTGAAGTGAGTCAAGGTGGATGATATTCAATTAATCAGCCACATGTGTAAATTTAGTCTTGTTTGTTTTTTGTTTTTTTGTTTTTTTATGAGAGCGATGAGATTTGAAATGAAAATTAACTACTTCTTATAGCTGTGTGATTTACTTGTGGTCTGCATGCAAAATTTTCTTGCAGGCATTAGCAGTGGCAATGTGGTGTTTGAAAAAAAAAATGCTTTTTTACAGTAAAAAGTTGTTCCTATTCTTTGTTGTTTTTGTTGTTAACTTCCCAAAGACTTCAAGATTCTTTGGTCTTACCATTTTAAAAGGAAATTGGGATACATCTGTGTACAAACTTATGAAAAATCTTTGCATTTAAATACGAAAATTTCAAAGACTTAAACATCCATCTGAATATGAAAATTGCAAAGACTTAACATCCATCTAGATTGAAAATTTCAAAGACTTCACATACATCTAAATATGAAAATTTCAAAGACTTAACAATTTGCCTTGCGTTTTCAAATATTTTTATTAAACACGATTGCAGTACACATTTGTAACTTTTTTTGTTTGTATATTCACAGGCTGGTCTTACAATAGGTGTGTTGACTGGTGTGGGTAATCGGTCTGAGCTGGTCATTGCCGACCACATCGTAAACAACGTCACTGACATTCTCAGCCATCTGGAAGCTAAAAGTGAAAATGGAAACCCCAGACCACAGTCACCACCATCATCATCATCATCTTCATCACCTCACTCAAACAATGTTTCTTCACCATCAGTGTCATCATCAACCACCAGCAAACGTCTTTTCTCTACTAAAAGTCAATTCTTCACTACCCCATGGTCACGATCTTTCACTACCTCAACCAGAGCTTGTGCACAAAAGCATGTAAAGGGGTCAAAGTATGATTACATCATCGTCGGGGCTGGTTCAGCAGGGTGCGTCCTGGCCAACCGTTTAACAGAGGACGGCCAGAACCGAGTTCTTCTCATTGAGGCAGGGCCTAAGGATAGAACCTGGAAGATTCACATGCCTGCAGCCCTGATGTACAACCTGTGCGACGACCGCTACAACTGGTACTACCACACTCAGGAGGAGCCACACATGAACAACCGGATCATGTACCAACCCAGGGGACGGGTGTGGGGCGGGAGCTCATCCCTGAACGCCATGGTCTACATACGGGGTAACGCCTATGATTACGACAACTGGGAAGACCTGGGTGCCAAAGACTGGTCCTACGCTGATTGCCTCCCTTATTTTCGGAAGTCGCAGACCCATGAACTCGGCCCCGATGACTACAGAGGAGGGGATGGACCTCTCCACGTTTCCAGGGGCATCACTGATCACCCATTACATCATGCCTTTATCGAAGCTGGCCAACAGGCAGGATATCCGTTCACAGATGACATGAATGGATACCAGCAGGAAGGAATGGGTTGGATGGATATGACTATCCACAAAGGCAGCCGATGGAGTGCGGCGAAAGCCTATCTCAAACCGGCTCTGAAAAGGCCCAATCTGACTACAGTCACTAAAACAATGACCAACAAAGTGCTTTTTAATGGCAGCCGTGCAATAGGTGTGGAAATTGACCAAGCTGGACGGACGGAAACAGTTGAAGCTGAGAAGGAAGTCATTCTCAGCGGCGGCGCTATCAATTCCCCACAGCTGCTAAATTTGTCAGGTGTTGGAGACGCTGACCACTTGAAATCCTTGGACATCCCAGTTGTCCATCATTTGCCAGGTGTGGGTCAAAACCTGCAGGACCATTTGGAAATATATGTCCAGCAAGCTTGCAAACAGCCCATTACACTATACTCCGCTCAGTGGAAGTTCCCCCATAACATGGTCAAAATTGGACTTGAATGGTTCCTTTTCCAAACAGGATGGGGTGCCACAACACATTTAGAAACTGGTGGGTTTATACGAAGTCGAGGCGGCCTGGAATTTCCCAACCTCCAGTACCATTTCCTGCCTTCGACAGTGAACGACCATGGACGTAAAATGGGTCCGTGTCATGCCTATCAAGTACACATAGGACCAATGCGGCCAACATCACGAGGAGCCATCACCATAAAGTCCAAGAATCCCAGAGAGCATCCCAACATTCTCTTCAACTACTTAAGCACGCAGGAAGATATCAAGGAGTTTAGAGATGGCATCAAACTTACCAGAGAGATTTTTGCCCAGAAAGCATTTGACCCTTTTCGAGGGGAAGAAATGGCACCGGGAAAAGATATAGTAGACGATGACCAGATTGATGACTTTGCTCGCAAGATGGCGGACTCTGCCTATCACCCATCATGCACCTGTAAAATGGGGTCGCCCACTGACCCCATGGCTGTTGTTGACCCCAGCACCCGTGTGATGGGCCTGGAAGGGTTAAGGGTGGTTGACGCCTCCATTATGCCTCAGGTAGTTTCAGGAAATTTGAACGGACCAACCATTATGGTAGCTGAAAAAGCGGCAGACATTATTCGGGGTAAAACCCCGTTACCGAAATCCACTGCTCCCGTCTGGACACCTAAACATCCTGAAAACCAGAGATGAACTTCAAATGTTCTCTTTTTTCCTGCTGTAGACCTGAACAACTGTATGTTTCACTTTGAACTTTTACATTGATTTGTCTCGTTTAAGGAAGAGTTTATGCATGGGATTAGAAAAATATTAAAGGATCTTTTTCTAAGCTGTACTTATAGAATGAAGAAGAAGAGTAAGAATAATCATTGAGTACTTTGTATCAAGATATCAGAGCTGGATTATAATTTTTATGTTTCTTTGTTGGTCTTTCATTTGTCAGGGGGAATCAGTTATTTTGTGTGATTATCTTGGTTGATGAGCGTTTTTTCGGGGTTGTTTTTTTTTTTGTGTGTGTTATAACTTCATATATCTCTGTTCTTTCTAAAGTTGAATCTCAACATTGCCTGGTCTGTTATAAGACCAATGATAAATTCAATCCTCACCAACTTGCTGCTGCTTCCATTTTGAAGCTGGAAATATGAATTTTGATTCTGTCAATGGAAAATTTATGGTTATAATAATATTTTTGTTGTTCTCATTGAATATCAAGGTAACCATGTTGTTTGTTGCAATGCACGTAAACCTCAGCTGTTTCTCTAAGTTATTATTGGAATTATTGCTACGAAAACAGCGATATATGTTACAAAGCTATTGATTTTCGTAACACATAGTTCCCATTATTGCCTGTCTCAGTAAGTCTTGAAATTGTTGGTTTCTCTAATTGCATATCTGTTTCTTTGACATGAGCCTAACAGGCTTGACTCTCCTTTTCAACCCGTTGTTTCCGAATTAACTTCTAATTAACAGTGCTGTCCACTGAGGAATTGAGGTTGGAGGTGTCCTTGGTACCTCTTCTACTTCTGTTTCTTTTCTTTCACTGAAGCTT
>JBCIKM010266995.1:0-11979 GCA_039654465.1 Melibe viridis | reverse complement strand
CATCATCATCATCATCATCATCATCATCATCATCATCATCATCATCATTAGTATTATTATTATTATTATTATTATTATTATTATTATTATTATTATTATTTTCTCCTTTGGCCCAGATACAAAAGACAGCCGAGAGTTAGATGAGGCATTATATGATAGAAACAAAAGTCCTCAAACACTGCATTCCTCATCCTCTAGTCTTCTCCCCGCCACATCGGTGTGTCAAGTTGTATACGGGCAATTAGAAGAGGCGTCATCACCCGTAGAGAAGGAGGGAGAAGTGTGTGAAGAGAATCAAAATAACGCAGAGCAAAACGCAAGTCCCAAAGAGCTCGTAGACACAGTTGCGCCGCCGATAAGGCCAGCAGGCGAGGACAATGAACGGGGTCAGAGTGTAGATGATGATAAACCTGATAGAGATGCTCAGACTGTCGGGAACGACCAAGCAGGGGACGGGACGAGAGCGGAGAGGCGGTCGGTGCCTTCCGGGAGAAATGTTCTGACTTCATCTTCTAATGAGCCTAATGAGGAAGGCACTATTAACACTCGTAGTGTAAATCCTGTAAAAGTAGAGCTTGGTGACACATCCTCGTCCTCCTCTTCGTCCTCCTCTTCGTCCTCCTCTTCCGCTGCATCGGTTTGTGAGGGTGATGAAGACAATGTAATAAAACCCGAGGAAAATTTAAATGAATCTGTGAAAGAAATAACAACTTCCTCTTGTGGCGAGGGCGTTTCTGTGAAAGTTGTACCTTCAAAGAGAGATATAGAATATTTGGACCCAAGGAAATTCTTGGTACAGACCTCAGATAATAAAGCAAAGATTCTCGACCTGGAGGATGTTCTCGAAATTCCCATTTTTTGTGCTACAGTTGTAGAACAGGAGCAGAGTCTTGGCCCAGAGGATAAGATAAATGTATCTTTCGGTGATACAGCCGTGCAAGAGGTTAGTAAAGAGGAATATGTGCTTGGAATTGACAGGCAGTCGACTGAAAATCTAACGGAGGAGTCTGCAGTTGAATTACCTGAAAAAATATTCACAAAAGACGATGAAGATCAAATTCTTGTTGATGAAGCAACATTGAATAAGATATCGGAAGAGATGGAAGAAATGGTACCAGAGAGATGTTTGGTTATGGAAGCTGAGGTATGTGTTAATAAGGACTCTATGACACAAATGGATAAACATGAACATTTGACAGATATTCGTGTTGGAATTGACTCAATTATTTCCGAAATTGACGAGGTAGAAAGTTCAGACAACAATGTCAATTTGAGCGCTTTGGAAGACAAGAATCACTTGAAAAGAAACAGTGCATTGAATATTAGTACTTATTCTTCGTCCTCGTCAGATTCCAGCTCTGAGCAAGATATTGACACAACGAATGATACCACAAAGGAAATGGACAGGAATGGACACCTTGTGGTTCATTCATCATCGTTGGAGAAAAAAAATCTCATGGATAATAATGTGAATCTAAAACCTAATTCTGACAGTCAAGAAAGAGAGAAAACGCCTTCTTTGGATGGAAATGTCAACACTGTTGAAACTTCACTTAACACCGGTGATCAAATGTTGAAAGAAATATCTGAGTCTGTCATCTCTCCTGTTAGTATTACAAACGTTTCAGCCGAAGTTAACGCGTTTGAAGACGATGAAAAACGTGAAAACCAGTTTCGAAAACCATCGGACGAAAACACAGACGTTTTCAGTGAATCATTACCAGAGGAAACAATTTGTAAGAAGGATTATGAATTCAAAGTAGAGATGGGACGAACTGAATCTCTAACTGGGTCAGACATCCATTTGGAGCTGTTGGAGGTTGTGAAAGAGGAATCCGACAAGCTGGAGCAGGAGCTATCAGATCAGAATGAAACAGAACACACAATGACGGAGGGAGATTCGTCAAGCACCTCAATTTCCTCAAGTTCGATTTGTAATCATTATACAATAACCGAAGATGAACCGTCAGAGGAACATCTACAAGATGATGACATATGCATTTGTAAATCAGACCAAGAAATTGAATGCAAAAATGACAGTTGGGTTGCTGTTCAAGAGGCTTTGAAAGAAACAGCTAAAGCTGAGGAACAGATTAAAGAAAATAACGTGTTTGATGACTCCGTCAACAAAGAGAACAAATACGATTCCTCTGGGGAAACGTTCAACTCAAGTGATTCACATAAAATTCTTTGCACAGAGTCCACCCAGACTCCTAATAATGATTTGATAATAGAAGAAAGCGTAAAGCCGATGTCGCCTGTTGTGTCCATGGGCAAAAAGGAAACCCCTCCTCTGTCAAATACAGCCGAACAGACACCCGAAGACAATGCAGAACCGCTAGAAAAAGAAGAGGAAGCTGTGACCATGACCTTACTCCAGAGCAGCCTCGACAACAAAGGTGGTGCTGATGACATTATTCAGCACAAAACAGAATCAAACAATTCTGCCGAAGAGCCCCAGTTTGTAAAAGACGCAGATGAAAAAGATTCGAAAAAATTGCCCAATCGAGACGAAGAAATTACAGCAAAGAATAGTAAAGGAATCAAAAGCAAAGGAAAAGAAAGTGACAAGAAAAAGAAATCAAAACAATCGAGTTCTTCATCTTCGACTACATCTTCCAATGAGTCTTCACGATCCAAATCGTCCTCGAGGCTGAGTAAACTACTCCAACCTTTCTGGAAAAGCAAAAACAAAGACCCGGAAATAGAAATGGCACGGAAAGAAGAAGGGATTAAAATTCCGCAACCTCCGGATAGAAGCAGTAACTATTCAGGACTTAGTGATCCTAAAACATCAACACCTCGATCAGAGGCCTCTTTCTCTCAGGCTTCTCTCGGTTCTCCGTCTGAACTGGCAAAAAGCTTTGAGGATACTTCAGCTATACCTTCGCTTGACCACTCTGCTCTGTCTTCTTCCTCGCCAAGACGTTCAATCCCTCATGCTAAAAGATCCACCGATACTTCCATCTCAGTTGATACTCGGAATCAGAGTATCGATAAAACATCAACGTCAAATGATTCTACCCCGAAAGCAAGTAGAAAATCATCAATTGAAAAACCACAAAGTCTCATTTCAGAGTCCTTTGAACAAAGTATTGATGATTCTGTTAAAGAGACGAGTGAAAGCACCACTACAAAAGCCAGCACAAAGAGCGGATCAAAGTCCAAAAGACATCCCTCGCCAAAGGTTAAGAAAAAGAAGGACCGTGAAGATAAAGACAGAGATAAGAAAAAGCCCAAGAATAAAATTAAAAAAGAAGACAGACTTGATGAGTCAATGTCTTCTGTGAGCTCCATTGCGTTACGGTCAGATTTAGACTCTTCTGTTGCTTCTGATGCCAAGTCTCAGCACAAAAAACAGTTAGAGAAAGAGAAACGAGAAAAGCGGCACAAAACAGATAAAAAGGAGAAAGAGCGTTCACAACAAGAGACGAAGAAAAAGGAAGAAAAGAAAAAGGGTAATGAAGTAAAAAGCACTGATGTCAATAAGAGACGGTCAAGAGAAAGTTTAAGTAGTATTGACAGTCGAAGTAGTGAGAGACATGAAAAATCGGATTCAAAATACCATTCTAGAGAAGAAGGAATGTACGTTACAAAATCAACAGACAGCAATGACACGATCACAGATTCTAATAACAAATCAAGTAACAATGACTCGGAAAAGACGAAAAAAGTCGAAGGAAAAGACACGTCCAAGTATAGAGAAAAGAGGAGAAAAGAAAAGCAGGCTAAAGTCGTGAAAGAGGAGGCGGGGGCGTCTGATAAGAAGCGCAAGGGATCAACTGAAGCTAGTAGTATCTCCTCAACGCCAGGTTACAAAAACAAAACAAGCGAATCTTCATCATCGTCTGAGAGCTCTGTCATTCAAACGGACAACATATCTGTAACTGCTTCTGAAATAAAAAGGAGACATTCTGATGAGGAACGAGAAAGGAAATATTCGATACCTGAAAAACCGCTGGAGGTTAAGGCGGAGCAAAGAACGCAACAAATGCCCTCAAGTCCTACTGCTGTGGAACCTGTTATTGAAAAAATGGCCAACTTTCACGTTTTCAGCGAGGTGGCACCGGTGATGCAGGATGAAAACACACCCGTCCGTCCACCACGAACCCCCAAAACTAAAAAATCCTCAAAAATGAGAAAAATTCTGTCTTCTGTTCGATCTTCTAAAGGAAAAGACGAGAAAGTCGAAAAGAGGAAACTCTCCGAGAGGTCTAGTGGTGAATTTGACGGGATCTACCATCGGGAAGATGATGGAGTATTCAATGAGCCGCTGGAAGTAGATGCGCGGATCGAGAAACCGAAACGAACTCCCTCTAAACGTGAAAACGTTCCGTATATCGATGATGTGGAGGTGGTCGAAGAGATTGAGCCGCCCGATGAGCCGCGACACTTCGTGGTCGTTGCAATAGATTTTGGTACAACTCACAGCGGATACGCTTTCAGGTGAGCTTTTGTTTGTGAGTTTGTTTGTTTGTTCGTTGTTGGGTTGTTTTTTTTTTGTTTTTTTTTTTTGTTTTTGGTCTGTTTGTTTGTAAGTTGGGTTTTTTCTGTTTTGGTAAAGTTGTTTGGGATCATTTGTTTCTTTGAGTTTTTTTGTTTGTTTGTTTATTTGTTTGTTTATTTGTTTGTTGTTCTTTTTTCTTTGCTTTTTGTTTTGTTTTATTTATTTTTTGTTCTTGACTCATAACACAGTGCTCTTTTTTTTAAGGATTAATATTTATTGCCTTTCCAACAGTAGTTACTTTCGACGAGTTTGAGAATTTGCTAAAGATGGATTCGTCAAAGTTTAGGGTTTAGCGACGAATGACTGACGAATGTGTGGAAAAACATTTACATTTAAATAAGAGTGTCATTAGAAGCCTTTAACTTTTATTCAAGTGATGTCACAGACGTCCGGAATTCTTTCGTCAGTCAAGGGTTTTTCGCTTACCTCCCTATCCTCATTCTCCTGTCATGAATGCCATTTAAGTGCACACACTATAAAGCACGCAAGAAGCAATTGCAGACATAGTGGAAAAGAAAGATTGTAAACTTGTAGGTGCAAAAAGAAAGAGCCTAGATATGGATCAGTGGTGAAAGTTTGTGCATAACAATTAAACCTTACACCAAAAGGTACTTAAGGTAAAGATAAAGAAAGAAAGACTATAAATCACATGGCGTGTTGTTGAATTGGAAACTGCTACTACTTTATTGAATAACCTCTAACACCATGGGGTACGTAGGATCATCCGAATAAAGTTACTTAATGTTATTTACAATTTTTTCAGCGTGCTAAGTGCAATGTGAACTGTGGTTTTTTCATTATTGAAACTACGGTTGCCAGACAAGAGGAAGAAATTAAAACTGCATCAGTTAATTGTTAACAAGGCAGAAAGAAAACTGGAACATTTAGGCCTCTAGGCGGGCACCTCTATGACCCTCGTCAAACAAATAAACAAAGTTTATGACACACAAATAAAATGAATTGTGCTTTCAAAGGAGTTGTTCATGACGTAAGCCCTCACTGAAACCAAGCATTGCCTGTCTTTTTGTGAGCAGGCGCTCTTTTTGCACCTGAGATGAGTGAAGAGTTCATAAATTAAAGGTTTAGGCCAAAGAAAACTCATCAGAGTTCGATATATTATTATACAATCCGACTACACATATCAGGCATGGGAGTGAGATACCCTTCTTACTTAGTCACCATGCTCTTCTTTTTTTCTTATTATTAATTTTAAATGAAGTTTTGAACAGACATCTTATTCTGTTGCGGTCTGTTGTACATTCATAGAGACACTGATCATTAAGCTCAGCAGGCCAGACGTCAGGCTGTCATAGAGAGGACAGTACTTGAGTATAGAGACACTGATTATTTTGCTCAGCAGGCCAGACGTCAGGCTGTCATAGAGAGGACAGTACTTGAGTATAGAGACACTGATTATTAAGCTCAGCAGGCCAGACGTCAGGCTGTCATAGAGAGGACAGTAGGTGAGTATAGAGAAACTGATTATTAAGCTCAGCAGGCCAGACGTCAGGCTGTCATAGAGAGGACAGTAGGTGAGTATAGAGACACTGATTATTAAGCTCAGCAGGCCAGACGTCAGGCTGTCATAGAGCGGACAGTAGGTGAGAGTGGAAATTGTTCATATCAAAGTGCAGGGTGTTCCAAAAGTGCCTTCCATATTTCAGTTCCCCATATCTCTTGACCCTTTTTAGTATAACGGAATGCAACTGACACTATCTTAAAGGTAAGTTCGATTTCTAATTTTGTTCTTATAACAGTTCAACTTGAACTATGCAGTTCAATCAACCAGAATATGAGTTTTGCGTCATTGAATTTGCAGGGGGAAAACTGATTCATGGTACCATTTTCATCTTGTTACCATTAATAGTTCAGGAGGAATTTAAATGTGGACAGGGCTTTTGGAACAGCCTGTACTATGAATATTCTGACCTTGGAGAGAAGAGCTCAAGGCCAGCTTTTACCTATCCCTCCCCAAACCTTCGATTTTATCTTTTTATCTCAAATTTCTTCCACAGCTTCACAAGACACCCCAGCAGTATCTACATGATGAGGGTGTGGGCAGGGGAGGAACCAGGGATCACCAACCATAAGACCTTGACCTCCTTGTTGCTTGACCCGGAAGGTCGATTCCACAGCTTCGGGTACAGTGCCCGGAGTAACTACCTGAACCTTGTGCCCTTGGAAGCGAGGCACTGGCTGTACTTCAGTACCTTTAAGATGGAATTGCACAACAATACGGTAATATAATGAAGTAGCCTGTTTTTAATGGAAGGAATACGTGTTGGGGAAAAAGTACATGACAAAAGATTATGCTCATAAAAAAAAAAACAGATGATGGAATAAATTATCAGATTTTGACAACTCGGTGTTATTCTGAAATGATACATTTAAAAAGCAGAAAGGAGAAAAGAGATGAACGCAACATAATTCACCTTTTCCGGAGCAAATGTTAACGCCTTCCAATTCATAATTTACACTGCCCAAGTCAAATATGGCATTTCCATAGCAAATTTTAATAAAAAATATTATATAACCATTGTGACGTCAGACAAAAAAACTCCACACAATCTTATTACGACACAATTCAATCTAGATATGAATCCGACACCAGTAAAAAAATAGTAACATTATGACGCCACTTCTCACGTTCCAATGGTTACACCACTGTCAGTTACAAAAAAACGGCATCATTGATAAATCTTATTGCCAGATATACAAACAGGCAGGTAGGCAGACAAGACAGACAAGACAGATAGACAGGTAGACAGACAGACAGGCAGACAAGACAGACAGACAGACAGACAAGACAGGCAGACAGAAATAGATGCTTAAAAACCCTAAAAAAATTACTGTTAATGCGAAGCTTTGAACAATGGTCATCAAATTTGTAGAATGGGAGCGTGACCGCTCTGCCTTCGAGGTTTTAAATGTTTGGATTTAACATGGCTTTTTCTTCGATTTCTTTTCAATTCGTAACGATCTTCTCAAATTGTATTTCAAATATTGACAACTGCTTGGCTTTTTTAAGGGGTGCAGTAAAAGGTATTTTCACAATTCACTCAACTAATTACATACCCAATCCATTTTTATTTTATTGTTGTCGATGTTGCCGCCGCTGCTTTTGTTGTTGTTGTTGTTGTTGCTGCTGCTGTTGCTGCTGCTGTTGTTGTTATTGTTGTTGTTATTATTGTTATTGTTATTGTTGTTTTTTGTTTTTGTTTTTTGCGCTCAACCCCATCAGAACAACATGCTCTAAGCGCTTACAACGACCGATTGGTGGTTATGCCATTGTTGGAACACCTTGTAAAGCTGCTAGTAGTAAATGCCCAGCGCTAAGCACAGGGGAACTGATTTGTTTTGTTTTGTTATCCATATCCTTTCATACCGCCTAAGCATTGTCGGGACCCAGCTCCAAGGAGCCGGGAAGAACTCTGGATCACAAGAAATGAAGACAGGCAGAGGATCAGTCCACCGTGCCTAATCTTGCGTGGCATAATGAGAAATACAAGGGGTATTACCCTATCATAAGCCAAACAATAGTTGCTGTTGCCTTGGTGGGATCTGACCAATGAGCCAATTTACCACAGGGCATGGAACTGGTTTGTATGAATTAAATTTGGAATGTTGTTGTTGTTTATTTCTTTGTTAATTTGATTGTTGTTGTTGTTGTTGTTGTTGTTGTTGTTGTTGTCAGTGCATCAAAGTCTTTGGGTTTTTTAAAACTTGATTTGACACATACCATCGGTTAACTTTCCAAAGGTTTTGTTTTATTGCAGGAGCTGAACCGAGACACTCTACTCGTCGCTGCCAACGGTGTTCGTTTTCCCGCACTTCGTGTGTTTTCATACTCATTGCAATTCTTCAAAGACCACGCCTTGAAGCAGCTGAGCGACCAATCAGGGACGGAGATTCTTAACGAAGACATCCGGTGGGTTGTCACGGTGCCCGCCATTTGGAAAGCTCCCGCCAAGCAGTTCATGCGACAAGCCGCTTACGACGTAAGTTCCGGTTTTCGTCGTCAACGATTCAAGTAAAATTATTAACGTGGTTGTATTAATTAAACTAATAGTGTCTAACTGGCAATAGAAATAGCGGAAAGTTAAAGAAATAGGAGGTCCATGGAAAGCATAACAAAACAGAAAAGTTAGTGGTCTGTTACTCGTGATTAGTGATTAGATTTGAACCTTGGAGCTTCCCACGGCACTCAACGCCCGGCAACTTCACTGACAGGGTGGCGCGCTTGATTACTGGTCGATCTGCGACCAGCAAAGTCTTCTCGATTTGTGCCTAATCTGTTTTCTTTTATTGACTTTATTCATAACAACATATAAGATGGACTTAAATAGTCCAATGACTACTGATATTAATCACATGAAAGAATTCCTTTTGAGAACCACCACCCACCCACCCCCACCCCAACACAAAAAAATAAACAAAAAGCAGCAAAGAAAACAAACAAACAAGGAAAAACAAAACAAAACAACAGCAAAAAGCAATAACAAAAATAAAGAAAAAACAACAACAATAAAATAAAACAAGCAAAAATAGAAGGATACAAAAAAGAAACAACAAAAAACCCAAATAACAACCACAACAAACCCCAAAGAAATAGTAGCAGATAACTGGGTGGTTTTCGTGCTGTCAATTGTTGATGGATATTTAAATGGCTTTGTCTTTTTTCGACCCTACCAGCTTTAAAGATTAAACTCTGTTGGATATTGGTGCATTGCAATCTAGTCTAGTCGGAGTCAAGAAAATGATTGCAAGAATATGAACAATAACTCAACCAAATGATGTGTCGTTATTATCTCGAGTAAAATTGTCATAAGAAGGATAACCTCGAAATGTGATCTTAGTTTAAGAGACGAATGAACTGAACTCTTCTCGGTATCCTATTTATTTTAGGGCTGAGAAATTCTATTATACGTGTAGTCACTTGAGTACATATAATTTGTATACGCACATCCTTTGGGGATTTTGACCTGTGTCATGATAATAGTTGATTGATTTTGTTTTATGAATTTATGAATGTAACTCTTAATTTTTTTTTGTCACAGACACCCCCCCCCCCCCCGCCCTTCTTTTCTGATGTATATAAAAGAAAGGAATAAACCTTGTAACATAAAAGCAACGTTATAATCTTCTTCCAGGCTGGTTTGGCGGCTCCAAATTACCCAGGGCAGCTGATTATCGCCCTTGAACCTGAGGCCGCTTCAATATATTGTAGGCGTCTGCGCATGTACCAGCTCGTGCCTGATCAACCAATCAAAAAGCCTCTTCAGCCTCCATCGCGTGCTTCTGTGGAATTAGCCAATCAGGAACCAGCAGTGACAGAGCTTTTCGTCGGTAGGTTTCACATCATTTGTTATGTCAACCCTCCAACTAATGGTTCATGTCTAACAATGACGCTTTATTCATTACCAATGTAGCTTGACTAATTTAGTGATAGACATTTTATATACACCCTTTTAATAAAGCTTCGATAATATACCCTGTGAAAACAGTTACTAAAAATACTAACCACTATAGAAAAAAGGAAGCATGATAATGATGACAATCATAATATTCCTTACCGTGAATCCATCAAAATGACGTTGAGAGCAATATTTTGCTGAAATGTCATATAGTTTGGTCTCATCAATTTTCGATAATCTTTTTCCAGAGATTCTGCTACCATTTAAATGTAAATGTAAATTTACGAACACCTTTAAATTCTATAAATCAACATTTTTCTAAGGAATGAAATCAAAATTCATACCGCAACAATACTGCCAAAAACATTCTTTCTTCTTTTATATTCCTCCACATTACATGATTCTCACAGGCAAGACTGATTCTTCATCTGAAGACCTAACAACAACTAACCCTGAAACTATGCTAGAATCACAGCTTCAAGGTTATAATATGTGCCGTCCCTCCTGCACTGAGAGAAAAATTGCATGGAATCTGCACGCTTTGTTGCTTTGTCACAGATTTATGGGTTGTTTTCTTCTTGTTTTCTTTTAATGTGAGCTTAACTCCGGAATTAACAACAAACAAGAACTAAAAGATTTGGAAGCTAGTTGTTCTAAAAAATACATTAAGCTTATTTCAGATGCCGAATCACCACTTTAGAGTACTTCTTTGTTGGGGGGTTTGTTTTCTTTTTGTTTGTTTGTTTATTTCCCCTTTTTTATTCTTACTTTGTTGGGTTTTTGTTTATTTGTTTGTGTGTTTGTTTGTTTGTTTGTTCCCCTTTAAATTTACGTCTCCTAAAAGACGTTAAATCCTTGTATCTGGAAGAAAAAAAAAACAAAAAAAAACCCAATAACACTGCCTGGAACAATGGCTAATTGAGCCTCAGGCCAGAGGAGAGACCATTGCGCTGGCTGGAAGCGTCTTCATCTCCCCAATCTCCGATAGTCTAACAGCAATGCCCAAGACGGGGCAGTTTTGTAACGATTTGAAAAAGAACCTAAAACTACGAGTAGAAACAACCGAACAAACAAGGAAAATCAACGAAAAAGAAAAATCATGGACTATGATAAGTCAACTGGTGCGGATAAAGAAACTACCTCACACCAATGATATGCTATTCGCACAATGCATGCCAGCATGAGACTGAAACCCCTTCAAGTCACAAGTCACTGGATTGACTCCATTATTTTATGCAACCCCCTTTTAGCTTGCATTAAGTTCATGGTACATTAAAGTCGTTCATTTATGATAATTATAAAAAGTAGTAATTAATTATTACAAAGGCGTATGTCCTCTTCAGACTGACCATAATCTGTATCATAAGATCACATCTTTCTAATGGGTAGACATGACCAACGCCCGACCAAGATTAACAATGATTTAATACACTTTTCAATAGACTGAACGCTACAAGTCTCTTTGAAAATAATAATTCTTGTTTTATGATCAATGAAAAAATATTTCTTTCATGGTAGTAGTTATTTTCAATTTTCGACCCTACCCCACTCCCAACCACCACCACCATCACTACCACCATCACCACCACCACCTCCAACCCCTAACCCCAATCTCCCCACCCCCTCCCCACCCCCTCCTTTCCACACAAGCAAATACAAGAGCCTTGCAATGTAATGAATTTTTGCACCGAAACCCACAGCCTCTACTTTTTTTAGGCGGCGAATTTGCATTAGCTTTATGTGTTCACGTATGAAAATGTGTGTGTGTGTGTGTGTGTGTGTGTGAGTGTGTGTGTGTGTGTGTAAGTGTGTGTGTGTGTGTGTGTGTGTGTGTGTGTAAGTGTGTGTGTGTGGTTGTGTGTGTGTGTGTAAGTGTGTGTATTCCCCGCTATAATAGTTGTTTTGTTTTGTTTTGTGGATTTTTTTTTTGCTTTGTTTTTTTTTCTTTGTTTGTTTTTATTGTTGTTTTTGTTTGTTGGTTTTTTTTGAGAGAGAGAGAGAGAGAGAGAGAGAGAGAGAGAGAGAGAGAGAGAGAGAGAGAGAGAGAGAGAGAGAGAG
>JBCIKM010266885.1:0-11980 GCA_039654465.1 Melibe viridis | reverse complement strand
GTATGACGATAGCTTCAGTGTAAAAGAAAAGAAACAGAAGTAGAAGAGCCCACCAGGGACTCCCACCAACCACCCGCTCTCTCTCGGTTTTGTGATTTCAGTCTAAGGACACAAGCCCACAGATAAAAATTTTTTGTCTTGACTATCCTTTAATTTAGAAAAAGAATAGTACCCGACACTTACAGCATCCATTTCAAAGTAGACTAGTTCCCCGCCGGTCAGAGCAATCACCACCTGCCGCTGGTTGACAGCACACTTGACTATGTTTTTCTTTCCAGGGGTCTTCCATTCATTGACACGTTTGTCTGATCGGATGTGACGAATACCCTCAGGGTAAATCTGATCAAAG
This sequence comes from Melibe viridis, assembly GCA_039654465.1. Classification (NCBI taxonomy): domain Eukaryota; kingdom Metazoa; phylum Mollusca; class Gastropoda; order Nudibranchia; family Dendronotidae; genus Melibe; species Melibe viridis. Next base: position 11,631 of record JBCIKM010266885.1, on the reverse strand, counting down.
ACAAAAATTGTGAAAATTTAATCCTCAAACATATAGACCTGTCACAAGAGGTACTCTGATTTTAACCAAAAAAAACCAAAAACCGGGGGTCGAAGTAAGGCTCATCGAAATTTCACACAAGCATGATTTTCAAGAAAAAAGGAGAGAAAAAATTCATTCATTCATTGCACAAACATAGAAATCTTGAAAAGGCATAAAATTTCTTAAAGACTCCCAGAGCCAAATGAAACTTCTAGGAAACTTTGACCCTTGACAAGAAATTACCCTAATTAACTTTCAGAATTAGTTTTCTCACACACTTTTCTTTCTTTTTCCATGAAGATATACTCCTGCAAACAACACACTCCTTTCATAAAAACTTTTCACCACAACCCACAGAGAACCAAAAAAACAACTCCCAAACCTGTACAAGGGCATCGTCTCCAAGTTGTGAACTAGAGATCGTGGGGGTTGTTCCCAAAAAGCCGGAGTCTGTCACTTCCTCTACAGTTTCTCCAATAGACAAGACCAGGGTGGCATTGACGAAAGACACAATGATGTACGCATCAAAATCATCTGAAAAGGAAGAAACGAAAGAAAGAAATTTCAATACATTTAGTTTGGTATTTCTGGTAGTTTAAAAAAAAAAAATGCAGAGAAAGACAAATAAATATTTAGCCGCTCCCTCCCTCTATTCCCCAGCTTGTTTCATTAAGGGTTGCCTTTTCTTCATTCCGCAGGATAGAAGAGATGTTCTCTTCAACCAAAACTGGGGAGAATAGCCAAAACTTCAAGGTCAGATGACATTGAAAACACCAGGTCAGGGAATTTTGATAAGTTTCACTTTTTTGTTTTTACAGATTCTTAGTTATGAAACAAAAACAAAAAGAAAATCTTGCAATGAATAATTCACATTAACCTTTTTTTTAAACCGTGAATAAAACAAAAATTAATAACATTTTACTCCTGACGTCCTAATTCTTCCCAGCCGAGGACATCACACTGAAGAAGAGAATCGATAGTTATTAATTAAACAAGAAATGCTTGCAGTGTCAGTTAATGGTATCTTCATTGTTGTCAGCAACACGGACCAAATTTTCATCATGCACTGCGGTGTCTAATCATATCACTTCATCTCATCTTTTTTTAAACATCTCTCATGGCAAAGTAATCTGCTTTGCTATTACACAGTACTGATGGTGACAAAACCTGAAAAAGGAGGAAAATTCTGGAAGATTGCCTACAATACCTATTTTTACTACATTAACCCTTTTTTCGGCAAATGAGATCACAAACTACCAAAGGGGGAAATTCCTCCTCGGGCTCTAAATCGAGGAAAACCGTCATCACAGATAAAACTTATGGTGATTGATTTCATCCCTCCCTTTCCCTATTCTAAAAACAGCCTTGAGAAAACTGTCCGGAATTTTGGAGAGGTCATATTGGTGTTTGAATATTGATGATTGTTTTAACTATGACATTGACAATGACCATAGTTGCAAGGTCATTGATGTGCAGAATCAGTCAAGTCTTGTTGACCAGGCAGGGGGCAGTCGATCAGACTTACCGTCTATGTGCTTTTAGGCCCCCAGGTAATCATCATCTGCAGAAAAGAAAGTAGGCTCGGCGTTTGGATCAGTTGGAATCCAGCCAGCCATATTAGAGTTCTTTTTTCAAGGCTTTTTTTTTTTATTTTTTGAAAGTGATGAATTAAGTTAATTATCCTCTTTAAACAATTTGATACTAGGAACAGGCATTCCACATCATCAGCTTCTCTCGTTTCTTTACTGATGATAAAAATCCCAGAAAAAAATAATTTCAGCCCAATCTACCCAAAATATCCATAAATGAAAAAAAAAAAGCAAACAGGATCCAAAAGCTAATTCTTACAAAAAGACAGGCAGGGGGCACCATAATGTTTTTAGCAATTTCCATATTCAGGCACATTTTAAGATTCCCCTTATTTCCCTTGAAAACCTGCAGATCCTACTATGGGTGATGCACACTACAGAATGATTCACCACTGGCAGTATGCCACTTCAATCCCACTGAATTTCACAAAGTACCAGTTTCTATTACCAAATGATCTGTTGTAAAAATTTGATCATATTAAATATAAAAAATCCCATCTTCAAATAGGACGCTTGAAGAAATTACAGACATACATTTTCAAACTAATGGGAATGTCATTTCTTTACGCCCTCATTTGACAAAAACTGCAGTACAAAAAAAAAAAAAAAAAAAGACCCCCACCGTCTCTCCCCAACTCCTCCAATAATAATAATTTTTTTTTAAAGTACAAAAAACCATCCCCACATTGAGGTTATGAATCAGTATCGATATAAAACAAATCAAATGGAGAGGTGACAAAGCTGTCTGTCACTGATCCCCCCCCCCCCCCCCCCCTCTCACCATCAGTGTGTCTTTTGACGGTCCACACAGCATTAGGGTTACCGGGCAGCTCTGACACAGCCATTTCTGATACCTGAGAAGATACAGATGGAAAACCAGAATGGAATAATTGTGTGATGGGGGCTTTACGGGGATAAACAATACATAAAAAAATGTTACTATTAACATTTTTCAACATTTTAAGAAATTTAACTAAAACTTTGAAAATTCACAACTAATTGTCGATGCATCTACGTGAATATGACTCATGAACTGAAGAACTTAGGGTTCCCACTCAAAAGCCACCTCAAAATTCAAGATCAGAATTTTTTAAAGACCAGTATATTTTGAGAGGAAAAATATGAGCAATACACTCACGGAATAAATTTACTTGAGGCATGAAGCCAATATCATCTTTTGATTTGGCAAAGTAATTTAGTAATTTTTAATTGCTGCCTGATCACACCATTGTATTCAGTATTTAGATGTACATTATATTCTCAAAATGAAGTTGTAATTAAGAGTCACTGAGGCCAAGAAACAAGCAGAAATATCAATAATACGGAATACAAACCTGTAAATGCCCAATCCCAAAATTGTCTGAACTTTTTTTTAGCGCGCGGTGTGTGTGTGTGTATGTGTGAAGAGCCATCAACATTATCTGCTGCCTTCATTTGAGTTGGAAGGGTTTGGTTGCTTCTGATCAGGTTCCTCTTCTTAATGTGACCAGCACAGGAAAAGTGTCTTGTAATAAAACACTTTCCTCTTGTAGCATAAACCAGCCTCTGGTTACATATGAGGTAAAAGCAGACGCCATGTTCAGGAATTTTTCTCCCATAATCGGACAGAAAATCCCCGTTGTCATCCTTAGTTTCCAGGCATTGCCACTTGAATTTATTCTCCGCAGAACTTTCAATTATTTTTAAGTTTGTACTTCGATCCACGAAAGTTTCCGTCATTTTGAAGGAAATCAATAATTTTGACAAGGAAAAAGAAATTAAAAACACTCTCTTTTGATGAGAGCAAGATATATATGACGATCGCAAGTCCAAAACGCAGAGGTTCTTAGAGGTTTGAAACAAATGAGATCGAATCGACACCAAAGATGTTCTATTTATAACCGAGAAAAATTTACTCTGGGCAAAGAGATTCTCTTCTCCAAGTTTTCGTTCGTCACTTCGTAGTTTCTTATCTTCGAATTCATGCATTTTCCGACAATGTCGGAGAAATGGCCAGCAATGATCTAGAAATAGAAACACGTCCGACGTCGGAATCGCCGATAGGTGGAAGTATTAGAAAGAGCTAAAAATAGCTAATGATGAACTCAGGTAACGTTTGCGTCTCCGGACGGCCATGCCGAGCTGAACTGGACATGTAGCCACAGCTAGCTATGCGCACGGCCACCGGCGAGATATCAGCTCTCAACAAAGTCGTTTTGTGGTTGGTTTCATCAGACTTTTTTGGTATGAGGACAACTTTTTTTTCTCCATTTTTTTTTAATCCGACAATCGGAAGATTTACAGGTCTGGGAATAGTTTTGATAAAACAAAAACAACCTTCCCCTAAAAAGACAAACTATACCTTATATATAAAAAAAAGGAATTCTTACAGATTTTGGATATTCTATCCACGTGCAGCCCTTATAAAGACACACTGAAAGAACTCTTTCATATTGACCATGTGTCATTTGACATGTCAATCATTGTCTTAAATGTAAGGATGGGGTGAAAAAAAGTGAAAAAAAAAAAGTATAACATCTCTGTTCGAGTATTTATAACCCACTTTGATTTACCAACACAGAGTTGAGCATAACGCATCTGTTTTAAAGTAAACAAGACCTACTGGTACCTCCGTTGTCAAAATGAAAGCAAAACAAATGAGAGCCAATCATAAAATTCAGCACAAAAGAGTTCATATGCCACATCAAACAACATATGGGTGTTGCTAAGTCGTTCTCAACTAACTTGTCTCACTGCTTTTCTCTGGCAATAACAATACGAGTGATACTGACTGCTATTAAGACTTCAGACTAATCTGAGCACAGCTCTCTTAAAATACTAGATAACTCTTGATATATGGAGACTTTAACATGCCATTAACCACACTACAGACTGAATAGCTCAAACAACAAAGCCATCCTTCAACATAATAACAAACATTCTCATACAAGACAGACTGCAAAATGCAGTGAACTAGTGTTGCAGCCAGATTAAGAAAGACATAATATCCTCTCCATATCCCCGAAATCTGATCTTAAAATCCCTATCGTGTACAAAAGACAAATTTTTGTGTACATTGCAACCTGGCAGTACTGTACCAAAAAGCAGGATATGGGAGATAACAGAAACGAAGACAAAGACAACCAAGAAGACAAAATGCAACAAGCAAGAGGGAAAAGTGATACAATGGCCACAGTACATGAATGACCCATCAACGACAAGCATAGCACAGCAAACTGTAAAAATTCCAATCAATCCATCTTTCTACAGAAAAAGTGCATAAATGTCAACACTAAAATCAGGTCATGTATCCATTTAGAATGCTCACCTCCAAGCCATGTCTCAGTACTCTAAGAGTAGATCTTGGACCCCTTCCACAAAGTGTGTACAAATACAACTGTGTTGTTTCTTCATTTGCCAAATCAGCGATCTACAAAGAGAAAAATATAAAAAGCCTGTCAATGAAAACAATATGCATATATAAAAACGGTCCGGCTTTAATTACTGCCCTTATAAAGAGAGCCGAGAATGCCTACTTTATGAAACTGATAGAGAACTTGTGGATCAGTGATTTGAAATGTAATCAAGTATTTTCAGGTGAAACACGGAAAGCATCATTTCCACATAAGTCTTTGACAATGATAAATCTATAGATATGGGGTTTTCAATGCACTAATCATCCTGTTTAAATTTTGCACACAACAAAAATTTTAAATCAGAGAAATAACAAGGATTAGACCATGCGATTTGCTACAAAATTTAATGTGAAAGGAAAAGCCAACGAAGTGAAACATTTTAAACATTCATTCTCATTCTCTTCCACTCTTTCCAAACCACATGTACGAACTATTGCACACATATTCAAGTGACAGCATGGCTAAAGGGCAGAGGGCAGATGAACTTCCTCTGTCGTCCCCCCCCCCCACATTTTCTGTACTTCTAAAAATGATAGCCTTACAGATTTTTTAATGAAAATATGTATAAGATTTTCTTTAAAACCTTGCATAAGCAGGTATCTACTTTATTAAGTACTAATAAAGTACATAGGCACTTATCAAGTAATAAGCTGAACTAGTGAGACAACATAAAGGTAAGAGATGAAAGCATACAGAGGAAACTGAAAAGGGTGTTTTTGAATCAGATTAAATTGTGGATCAGACGACTGACGAGGTAATCATGAAAAATCAGGTGAAACACGGATGAAACATCACGTCCACAATAGTATATTTTTTTCTTCTTTCTTAAAATGTGTCTTCAAAGACTCCATTGCATTAGAAAGTTTTCATATAGCAAAACACATCATAGTCATAATGGAACACTTCATAGTTCTTACAATTCACAAGAATAAAAGGAATAGCTGATGAAATTAAATTATTTTAAAAATTCAGTCTCGTCCACTCTTTCCAAACCACATGTATGAACTATTGCACACATATTCAAGTGACTGCATGGCGAAAGGGCAGATGAACTTCCACTGTGCCCCCCCCAAACTGCGTTTTCTGGACAGCCTTACACATTTCTTAATGAAAATGTGTAAAAGATTTTCTTTCAAACCTTGCATAAGCAGCTATCTACTCTACTAAGTACTAATAAAGTACATAAGCAATTAAGTAATAAGCTGAACTAGTGAGACAACATAAAGGTAAGAGATTAAAGCATACAGAGGAAAACTGAAAAGGGTGTTTTTGAATCAGATTAAATTGTGGATCAGACGAACGACGAAGTTATCATGAAAAATCAGGTGAAACACGGATGAAACATCACGTCCACAATATTATCATTAAAAAAAAAAAAAAAAAAAATGTGTGTGTCATCAGAGACTCCATTGCATCAAGTTTTTATATAACAAAACATAAAGTCATAATGGAATACTTCATCTTGCAACTCACAAGGATAAAAAGATGGCATAAGAAAACCTGATAAAATTTCAATCATAAACACATACAAACAGATCTCGATATGTAATTGGGAAGTAGCTATCAGTCTCAAATAATGATGACCAACAAACCTGAGATGTAACGATTGGAGACAAGCTGTCCATTTCATCCACCATGACCAGATTCTTCAATTCCCTGGGAGAGAAGTGGAAAGTGTCACCCTCTTCCAAGGGGTTGGCACTGCTGAACATTCTCTCCCCATCATCATCACCCAAGTGAGCTATCTGGTACAAGTGGCTGTTTCAGGCCGGCAAAGAAACAACAAAAGGCCTTAAGTGCTTGACATTTGTTTGGACAATATGAGTTATACATTCTAATCATTAACAATATTTTTGGGGTAGAAGGTCAAAATGAAGTTTTAAATTTTAGTTTCCCTTCTGTCAAATTCGGAACTTAATAAAATGCACAAATCAATCTACAATTTAGGGAGGAACTCCAATGGGTTATTTCCCAGATTGTTGGTCAAGAAAAAAGTGTTTTCATTCCTGGATATTAAGTACAGACCAGAAAATGACCATTTTCCGCAAACCCAAAATCATAACCCATTCCATACACACAGAGGTCATTAAAACAGTTAAGTAAGCAGGTCAGCTTTTTTGCAAATAAATTGTCAGTATTGATACTGACATTTTAAAATAATAATAATAAAGATATCCAACGTTGCATTGTAAAACTTGGTCTCGAATCAACAATTCCTTTCTATATAGTGATAATCATGTTACTTCTTTCATAAGATCTCATTGGTATCAAAATAGACACAGGCAAGGTCAGGGAATGTGTAGTGAATTATCTCAGGTATAAAAAAGCCTGCAACCTGGGCCTTCCCCACTCAGTAGCAAGTCAGGATGGCTGTTTTCAACCGCGGGAGTGGGGATTGGCCTAATATAAAATGTCACCTAATTCTCTAGCCAGCAGCACTTGCATCTTTAACAACCCCTTCAATAGCTTTATGCATTAACTACTACCATCAGCAGACAGCGAGCAGAAAAGTTCAGTCTGGGTTTGTTTACCTCTCACCACTGCCGCTCCATAACAAGTCCATCAGGTTCATTTATTTTCTTACCGAAAGCTTTTTGCATAATTAATAATTTGCTATATTCATCCAAATCTTTACTTTCCGTTATTCTTACTGCCCTGTGGTAAATTGGCTCATTGGTCTTAATCAATGAGCAGATCCTACAAGGTAACAGCAACTATTGTTTGGCGTAAGATTGAGTAATACCCCTCATTATGCCATGCAAGATTAGGCACAGTGGACCAATCCTCTATCTGTCTTCATTTCTTGTGATCCAGAGTTCTTCCTGGCTCCGTGGAGCTGGGTCCTGACACTGTTAAGCTGATATGAAGGGATATGGATAATAAAACAAAATTTTATTCTTACTAATAAGGACGAATGAGAGGAAAAAGGGGTGTCAGCCTTATGGTGCTCTCAATGAACAAGACAGTGACCCCTCGCGCCATGTGTTCATGACAGAACAGAAGCCTGCATACAACATGCACAGTCAGGGCTTTGCACGAATGAAGAGAGCTGGACATGCCCAGCATGATATGCGTGGCTGGCTCACACCAACTATTACTACAACTACAAGCAAGCATGCGTACCTAGGATAGGAATAATTAAAAAAATAAAAATGTACTGGATACTGGTTTGCAGGCAGAGAAATTGGAGATTGACAAATGATGAAAAGAGATGACAATTATTAAACAGAATTGTAATGATATGATTATATTTTTGGACAAAAATCAGTCTATTGGCTGAAGATCTACAGGTCTTTGACCCATAAAATGGGTGTTTGTCAAAAGTCCCCCCCCCCCCCCCCCCACTTATTTGAAAATGATTTTCAACGCTTTGCTCATTATTGATGAAAATTGACAAGTGAATGAATTTGTAAAAAGCTGTTAATGCTGCTCTTACTGATTTCCAAACTCTGCAGCCACAAACAAAAATCCGGACTTGAGAACACACATGCTGGCTGCCACAGGCACAGTGTCGAAGTACTTGAGACGAATTTCAGTTACCTGGCAAAAAAAATCAATACATAATCTTACCTTTGTATAACATTACAATAAATAAAAAAAACACTTTACAAGCAATATACAGATCATAACCAAAGATTAAACTGATTTGATTAGGGCAATAAAAACTTCAGTTAACTCACAAGTCAACCAAAAGAAATTTTAAACCACCTGCAATATCAACGGAAATATTTTTTAAAATTTACCCTTTCTAGCACATTCACTCAAATCTCCACAATGATATCAGAAGAAAGATAAAATTCAACCTCCAGAGCAACTTAAACAAATGTAGCAAAAGAAGTTCTCACCATATCTTCATCAGTCTCCAGGGTGATTTTAAAGATATCACCTTGCTCTGTTTGGGCTAAGAAAAAGAACATGGACTGCGAACAAAAGAAAAAAGACAAGTTACAAGCAGAAAATAACATTTCATCTCATAATGCCATAAGTTACTATCTTTTCCTATTTTAGCGGGACAAATATTTCAAATATTTAGTCACATGTCTGTGTAATGTGGGAGATACGCCAACAAGAATACCATTAATAAGGATCTTTGTGAGTTAATGTTAACTTATGATGAATGATACAAGGAGGATTTTTATCTTTCATCAAGACAGTCTCATAGTCAATAATTAACTGTGAGAGCTTTGACTTTTTTCTCACTTTGTTTAAATGCATCACAAACTTTATACTAACAAATACAAAATTCACAATATTGCAATGATTCTTTTTCATTTACCTTAGTTTTGTGAGTAGCACTGCACACAAAGATCATGCCTCTTTCAGGATCATCAAGATCACACTGGAAGTCAAGAGAGATAAAAAAAAAATATGTAAATTGCACTCTCATAAAAACCTCACAATTATATTCTTTAATTCAAAATCATTGTGAAACATAAAATCTTTCCCCCACCCTTGTGATAATGAAAATATCAAGCTCTAACAAGCAATCGCAATATGGTGAGCCAAAAAATAAAAATACAGATGGTAGCCTGTTGTAAATCTTTGATAGCCTCACTCTCTTCATCTGTAGATTCAAGCTCCATTTGGGAAGAGCCCAAAAAAATGGCACCCTTGGAATCGGCATTATGGTTTTGTAAAGATTTCTTGGCACACAGGAAAATACAAACCAAATTCTTTCACACAGACAATAATAGTTCTGCTAAAACTGTCTAACAGGCGCAAAAATTCAAATTCCAAACTTACCCTACGTCTTGGAATGGGACATCTGATATCAGGTTGATCACCCAAGTTTTTGTAGGTTATGTAGTTCTCAGAACAGATCAGCACACCACTGGGACCATCATTGCCTCCAGGAACTGGAATGATTCCATAAAGCCGTTGAAAGAAACATATCCTCTTTCAGTTTATTTCCTTTTAGTATCACTTAAACTAAAAAAAGATATTACATTTTAAGGTCGATGTATTACCTAGCAGTAAAATATGACAAACTGAAAGTTCACTGATGATATACAAACCTGAGATGAGAAAGTTTGCATGTTCATCCAACTGCTCAGAGTATTTCCTGACCACATGGTTCAAACCCAGGTCAAGTTCATAGTAGGTCAACAGTTGCTGTGTTTTCAAAGCTGCTTCTCCTGTGTGATCAGCATCGGATTCCTAGAAGAAAAAAAGGGTGGGAGGGGAAAAAATATTATTAGCTAATTTATCTTGTAGCTATCGAAACATTGCTGTATTTTTTTTTTAATTTTGTAATATTCTTAAAAATTAAACCTAAAAAATCAATCAATGTAGTTTTTCTCAAGCAGAGCTGCCAACCGCTGAATTTTTTTAGGGAAAAAAAAGGAGAGATTTGATGTTTTATGGGAAGATCGTTCAAAAAATTCAAGAACAAACAAAACGTGCGCCAAAAGGCTGGACAAAGGGCCGAAACACAAAAACACATGAATTTATGGCCTAATCTTATGTTTTGGGTCCCGATACTGCTAAGGCAGATTGAAGGGATAAAGATAATACAAAACAAATGAAAAAACCTACACTCTGGGCATTAAGTGATTAACCACTACGCTAGAGTTGTTCCAAATCATCTAATAATTCAGCGGAAACAAAACCGCACATTTTCATTTTGAGCCATGGCCCACCAAAAATTAATGATCAATAGACAAACAAAAAAGGAGGTGAATATGTTAGTAAAATTGAGTTTAAAGCAGGGTCAAAGGTTAAGTTCAAATACTTCAAGGAATGTTGACCACAAAAGATAAAAAACCCTAGATTTTTAGTAAATGACTCTTGCCCACCTCATAGTCAATTTCAAGACAAGCAAATGTTGGGTTGTCAAAACCCACATCAACTCCCACCATATGATAAACCAGAGTGTTTGACTTGTGGGCCTCTAGAGGTGATGAAATGGTCAGGCGAGCTTGAGCATCTCGATTTAGGATGTAGACTAGCTTCTGTTTCTCAACAGCACCTACAAAATTTACATAACCAAATGGAAAAGAAAAAAACCTTAGATTCAAAACAAATGTAGAACATCATCATTAAAAACACTGGTTGGAGAGAACTTTGCTGGCTTTCAAAATGGACAAAGAATTTGCATGAAACCATTTCTACACACAATACAATCACTTGACTTGATAAAACTAATGAGCGAGTTAAGTCAATTTCCTTATTATTTCAATTAAACTCGTGTTCTCACCACATTTGCTAATCATGATCACAAAATCATCAATGGTGTCCCTTCTTAAGCTTCTACCATTGAAAGGACCAAAAAGAATTTAAAAAAAAAAAATTTTAAAAACAGGACAAACAAAATCGCATATACCGATCATAACAGCTCTTCCTTTAGGGTCTACTGCAAGATATTGTCCAGGGACTATTCGTCGACATCCACTTTTGCCAAATGTTTCTTGATGAACCTGTTTCATGTAAAAGAAAACAAGGGGATTACGACAAAAGATATATACGATAAAATAAGAGGAAAATCAAGACATATCTGAAAGAAGGTATTGATACTGAAAATCAAAACACCAACAAAGACTATGATATATAGTAGCAACGACCACGAAAAATTAAATTTTTGAGCAATCTGTTCGAAACAGGATTCAATCGATAGATCTCATCACGCT
>JBCIKM010266774.1:0-11980 GCA_039654465.1 Melibe viridis | reverse complement strand
CCCCCCCCCCCCCCCCCCCCCCTCCCCCCCCCCCCCCCTCCCCCCCCCCCCCCCCCCCCCCCCCCCCCCCCCCCCCCAAACCAACCAACAGGGCATGGTTGATTTCAGGGGTAATTGTCAATTCCAATTCTAACCCCCTTTTAGTTAGTGAGAATTTTATCATGTCCTTTGATGGTGTCCCAAAAAGGCTCTACTCTTACTTATTTTGTCACATCTTCAGTAATTCTGAGGGTCAAGTTTGTTTGAAGTCAAAATGTCTTCTAATTTTAAATCCAATCTGCAATCTGCTTTGGTTCAAACATTGTAAAGAAATTCAATTTTATGATATAAATTTCTAGGTATGAGAGCTTTAAGCTATCGTGTTGCTCAATGTATGCTGTCAGGCTTTATATTCTTAACCCTCTCAGCCCGATGAGCCGCATACGTGACTTTAGAAATCAATTAAAATCTCACTAAAGGTATTTAATCCCGGGCTAAGAGGGTTAATTGATTCATATATTTTCTTTCCACCCAATTTTAAAAAAAAATCTCTTTCTATCAGTGGCAGAGACTAGACATTCATTCAGTGTATCGTGATAACTGGGAGAAGGCTGTCCGTTTTTTTATCAAAGTTGGAGTGACTGAACTGGTAAGATGAAGTTGTTTGGAGAAGGAAATGATTTGTTGCTTGTGTAATTATAAAGTTTGTTCTTTTTAAAAAAAACCTTTTTAAATTGAAATTATATCTTTTTTCTTTTCTTTTTTCGTTTTAGGTAAAGATTAGTGAGAATGTATTATATTTACCGTTAATTTTTAATTTCAAGACAAATACTAAGCCAAAACGAATGAAAGAGAATTGAATGATGGCCACAGGAATATTGGGATTATTAAGTTAACAAGATTTTCATCGTAATTGGGATTGCCTTTCATTCATTTATTTGGCTTTTTCTCTCATTTCATATCTGAATAACTTTCAAGACCTCTCTAATTTTTCTTGATAATCCCCTCAGTCAGTTGCTTTTAACGTGAGATTTCATCAAAGTACATTAACAATTTTTATGTGCTTAATCAGAAAAAAGGTGACAGGAAAGCAAGGACAAGAAGAAAAATAGATATGGGTAATGCTGTGTGTCAGAGAGAAAGAGAGAAAGAGACACAGACAGATAGACAGACAGACAGGAGAGAAGATATGATATATATAGAGGGAGAACGAGAGATAAATGAAAGGAAGTGAAGAATCTTGATAGTACAGCTGCATTCATTTCATTATATCCCTTACTTATTCCCCTTTGTTTTCATTCCTGAATGATTTTTTTTTCCCCCTCAGCATGTAACAAGTCTTCCCTGGGAGGAAAAGCCTCATGCGGTGGATGCCATGATCAAGGCGATTGGTCGGATGAGCCAGCTCAAAGTCCTGCAGTTTCAGTCTGTGCCACAGCATGTCATCACTCGTGTCATAGAGACGGTGCCACATCTGCAGCACTTTGGAGCTCAGAGCATTATTGACTCTGAACCAGTGGCTAAAGGGTTTGTATCCATTTCTATTCCTTTTCTCTTCCATCAGTTTAGTGTAGTGTGACAATGTTTGTCACCAAAAGTAACAAAAGAGTGATAATTAAAAAAGGAATAAAACTTTGATGGTGCCATTTCAACCCCGATGGACAAATACCGTGATACTTTGACGAAGCCGTTGTCAATCTTATTTCTTTCCATGTTAGAAATTTTCATTCTGTCAGGTTTAAGAAAAATAAGTCCTTAACTTTGCAAGATTGTAAATCCATATTCCTGCAATCAATTCAATCAGAGTTCACCAGTATTTCAAAACAATTCTTTTTGTATTAGGTTGTGAATTTTTAAGGAAAACAATGAGTAAATACCATTTCTACTAGCGTTTATAAAACACTAGATGTGTTGAGTCATTGTCATAGCTGCAGAAAATGAGCTTTTTTCCACAGTGAAGTGATTTTCATTGTGTGGAAATCTGACTCAGGCTGTTTTCATGTAAGAAATTTGATCGCATTTTCTATAGTAAGAAATGTGCCAAGGCCGAATTTCCACACACTGAAAACACCATCACAATCAAATTACAGTTTATTGAATCAACTTAAAATTTTTGCAATGCATACTTGAATAGTTGTCTTAGACTTTGAAAGAAACGAGATGTATCTATCCATTCTAGTTTCTGCGTTTTAAAAATTCTTGTTGATGAAAAGCACACCAATGTAACATGCAAATTTGCATTTGGATTTGGGTAAATGTTAGTCATTCATAATGCTAAAAATCCTCTTCTATTAAAGTGCATTTTGAATCGAAAAATGTTCTAATTTTATGAAGTTAACCTTTTCATGAGAGATTTGGGATTAACAATTGAAAAATTAATTTGATACTTGTCCTTAAGAGAGAATAGAGTTAAAGGGCTCACCTCTCAACCCAAGGACAAGGGGTTTGAGTCACAAGAATGGCAAAGATTCCATGGTATTTTTCTTGTGGGAAATTACTCCTAGTTAATAGAATGGAGATTCTTGGTGGATAATAAACTTTGAGCTCTCACATTACCTCCGTAAAAAAGGATCCCTGAGTAGTTGAAAATCTATAAAGAGCAGGCTACAAGTTTGTCAGGGCAAAATTCCAAATTAATTCCACCCATGTCATTTTATCTTCTAACATATGAAGATTGTTGGGAATACCAGCTGTTTAGTGATTTATTACTTAAGTTGACCCAGGAAACAGTACTGACTGGTCACAACTTGTGCCAAATAGATAGATGATATTTAATTTATGCCTTGAGTAAATTTATTCTGTGAGTGTCTTTTTCGTATTTTTCTTCTCAAAATACTGGCCTCGAAAAAATTCTGAGGTCTTGAATTTTGAGATGGCTTTTGAGTTGGAGCCTTGTTCTTGATATGGATGCTTTTTCATTTTCAATTTAAGCCTTTACAAATTACAATCTTTGTGTCAGAAGCTGCTATTGAAAGTGTGTGACAATAGACTGCTGCTGTCTCTCTTACTTTGTAGGGGAACATCCTGGACCCCGTAGTCCAGGTAGTGCTTTGCATCCTCTGTTTTTTGCTTTGCCTCTGAAACTTTATTATAGAATCTGACCCTCACTATTTATGAAGCTGTGGCAAAATGGAAAAAGATGCAGAAGACGGCTTACATGAAGTTTAGCATATCAGATGTGTGCTGTGTCAAAACTGTTTTTTGTTTTGTTTGTTTTTAATTCTCTTTTCAGTGTCTTTGTGTGGTCCAGCTTTGCTAAAGAGCTGGCTATTGACAAGGCTGTTGATGCCATAGTGAAAGAGGGCAAGTCAGTGAAGGAGGCTGCTGCCATGCACACTGTGCCACTGGCTGAACTTCAACATCTCATGCTGTCTGACAATTCATCGTTGTTGAAGAAGGAAGAAGACTCTGTTCTACTTTGCTGCATGCGCTTGTCTCGCATGGGTTTTCCTGTCGACCAGACATTGTTAGAAAAACTGATGGATGAAGAGATTTCTAAAAGACCATCTCCATGTCAACAAAATCCCTATGTGAAGAGACTAATGTGTCACCAACTTTTGCATCAAAATCAGCATCTTTTTAAACAGAGATTACCTTATCAACCATCTGAACCACTCTACAAAAAATTAATTTCGTATACACTTTTTTTACACAAGCTCTATGAAGAAATTCACGTGAAAAGAGCCCAAAGTTTTCTGGCTTTCACCATTGAAAAGTTTTCTGTTCTGAACTCTGCTGGCAATAAGATATGTAATATAACTGCACTATCAATGTTATGTGCTGCCAACATAGCCTTGCCATTGATGCTTATTTTACCAAATATTGGCCGTCACCCTCAAGAGGTTCCCAAGCTGCTCCTTGTGAGTTCAAAAGATGGGCTAGTGACTCAAAATTTAGTTACTCACTACTTGCGGGCGTGTTTCTCTGAAATCAGTACAAGACCTTTGCTTGTTTTCTTCAAAGGAGAAGAAAACTTACTTTCTCATCAACTTGTTTCCGAATGCCTCGCCAGTTCAGTGCATTTTCAGTGCATTCCATCAGATATAGCAGGTTTTTTTTTCCCTGGAAACCATGGAGGTGTTTTAAAATCAGTTTCCAAGCATGTCACAAACCTTATAAAGGAGAGTCACTTTATTGATCTTATAAGTCAAGAAATGAAAACAGTGACTGGGTATTCGGATGTTTTCAAAAAAACAGGAATATTCCCTCTCAAACCTTTGGCATCAATGGATAACTCTGCTGGGGATGGGAGAGAAAAATCACGTCTGGGTTACTCAAATCTTGAGGAAGATGCAACATTTACCAGTGAGGATTCTGAGGAGGAGGAGGAAGATTTTGATGAGCATCATTTGATGATCAATGAGGATGAAGTTATCTCTCACAAGTCCAAAGTGACTCCTGCAGAACAGGATGCCGAGGATTCAAATGGACGTTTTCAATTATCAACATCATTTCAAAGCCCCAGTTCTACACAATCAGCTGCTGTCTTGAATGGTTCTCCGTCAGCAAAACACCATAGACCTGGGAGTCTTGAAAATGGAGATAAAAAACAACTGAAACCAAGCCCAGCCTCAGGTTTGAGGAAGGCTTACAAAGGTAATAAAGACAAAAAATCCAGCGGTAAGAGTTATGTCTCTTCTTATGAGCTCAAAAGGAAAGAAAAATCAGGGTTCTCAACCCAGAAGAAAACTGAATTGAGGAACCAAGAGTCCTCAGTGAAAAGAGATTTGACACATACAGAGGAAAAAGAAGTGCCTCCTCTTAAAAAAGCCAAAGTTTCTGAAGACCCAGTCCCATTGTCATCCTTATCCTTGGTGGAGAAGACTATTAATGAAGTCATTGCCAGCAGCAGAATAGAGTATGAGAAAGGAGAAGTTGATGACAATGAAGCATCAGATACACGTCTTAAGAATAGCCAAGGTAAAGATGCAAAGGAGGATGAAAATGTTGTGCTGGGACCTTCATTGAAGATAAAGAGATCTTCACAGGGACTTGTCAGTGTACTGAGTAAAAGCAAGGCTCAGGTTGTGGAAAAATTGCCACAGTCGTCAGAAAAAGTTTCTGATGTTGGTGAACTTGAAAGAAAGAATGATGAAAGCAGCGATGAGGATTTTGAAGAAATGGAAATGGAAGACAATACTTGTGTGGATAATGGAAAGAAGGAAGACGACGACTCACATTCTGTGGATAATGGAAAGGAGGAAGACTTTGATGTCATCCCCTCAGACTTGAGTGAAGAGGACATAGTGGAAGAGATGAGAACTGATGAAGAAAACAATGTCACGATGGAAACCTCTGGTGTAAAAGAAGACTCAGTTGGTAATTCTCCTCATAAGCGTTTGAAGAGAGTAAAGAGGAAGAAGAAGAACAGGCATTCATGTAGTTTGGCAAAGGAGGAAGTGGGTAATAGCGATAATGAAACCGGTGATGGAACTGGTCAGAATCGTAAGAAAAGAAAGAAGAAGAAGAAAAAGAGGAAGAAAGCTAAAAGACAGAAGGAAGAAAATGAAGAAGTCGTCAACAAAGAAATTTCTAGCCCTAAAGAAAGACTTGAAGATAGAATGGTACCGACAGAGGAGGAGGAAAATGAAAAGAAGCTGTGTTTCATTCGACGTGTGTCACAGGCAGACCATGATTATGAAACAAAATTTGATTCCGATTCGGGCACAGAGCCACTGACCGAGGACTCGATTTTGAATGTGAAAACAGATTCTACAGGAGTGCAAGGAGATGAGAGTTTTAGCATTCCTACAACAGAAACTAACAATAATGTTGATGAAAGTGGAAGCAAATCTTTAGAGGGGAGGGAAGCTGTCAAAGAGAAAACCGATAACAGTGATAGTAATGATAGCAGTTCCAGTGTTAGTAGTAGTAGTGACAGTGATAATGAAAATGGCAAAGGCAGTGATACAAATACAAGTGGAAGCTCTGATTCTGATAATGATGGGAAAAGTGATAACAAAGGTAGCATGACTGAAAGTGGAGAGGACAGTTCAGAAAATGAAGATGAAGAGATGGAGGAGAAAAATGCCCTTCCAGGAAGTTTGCCCACTGCTAACAGCAAAGAGGTTGGAAATATGAAGCAAAAGAAACTTGTCAGTGCAGCTGGTTATAGTGTATCCTCTGGTGAAGTGCCATTGGCCAGTTCAGAATCTGGCGATGAAGAGGAAGGGGAAGAAGAGGAGGAGGAAAAAGTTGAAGAAGAAGAAGAAGAGGTGGAGGAAGAGGAGGAAGTTGAAGAGGATGAGGAGGAGCAGAGCAGTGATAGTGAGGATGAGGAGGAGGCAGAGGATGAAGGGGAGGAAGAAAATGAAGGAGATGAAGACTCTAAGTGCCAGTTGTGCATGTTGAGTAATCCACCCCATTCCAAAGAAACTATCATTGACTGGGTGGATTGCGATGGCAACTGTGGCCGTTGGTTTCACGTCATTTGTATTAACAGGTCCCAGTCAAAACCCAACCTGAAACATTATGTGTGTCCTTCTTGCAGATGTAAACGATAATGTCATTTCAATTTTCCTTTTTTTCTATTCTGATCACATGCTCTGTTTTCACTTAATTTACACTACCTTACTGAGACAACTGCAAGGAGGAAATTATTCCTTATAATCTTACTTGCTGTCAAGATGTTTTGATGCTAAAGTGCTGAGAAACTTGGAAACATTTCTTTAATTTTATGTCCAAATCGTACTGTTTTCTTTTTATCATTGGCTATAAAAGTCTGCCGGGGGGGGGGGGGTATAGTGTTTTTAATTTTTTTCCTCCCGTTTATGTATATTGCTATCGATTAAAAGTATATGTGTCATTGTAACCTCATAGGTTTATTAGCAAAATTTTTTTTTAACAATGTTTTTGTTGACCAAATAAGTGATCTTTGGGATCATTTGAGTACAGTTGAAATTACGCTGTAAAACTTAAACTCTGTGATTAAATAGAGCAGCAAATCAAATGAATGGATATCGCACTGATCTATTGTTGCATTTAAACAGTCCATAGGGCTTTAATGGAAAGGGTGGGGTTCATTAGAAGGGAAAACGCTGAAACTCAATGGCAAGTTTTGTTGTACTGCTACAGACAAAGCCATTATAATATCATTATTGATAACCTGCATATAATATTTTTATATTTTATCTTGTTCAGTGCGAGTTTGTGTTTTAAGAGTGTCGTTGTAAGTGTGGGTTTGTAAGTGTGTGTGTGTGTGTGTGTCCAGTCCATTTCAGTACAGCTTTATCTTAATGAAGGTGCACGCGACCTGGTGTGGAGGGACTGTCATATGTCAACATGAAAATGAAATGTTTTGTCTGGTTTATCCTAATAACAGGTGTCTATCTAGATTATTTTGGAATTTTGTGAAGCTTTCTGCTTCTTGAATTTATTGGGAGAGAATTCCATAGTCTTATGGAGCTAGGAAAGAATGAAAACTTGTGGGTGTTTACTCTCGAACGGGGTAACATTAAAATGTTTGCATGTATTTTCCGGGGCTGCCTTTTATGGTATTTCTCCAGATCTTCATTTGAAAAATACTTTAAATTTTGTTTTTTTTATCCTTTCTTGCAAAGATAGCCGGTTGCTCAGTGACATAATTTTTGTAACACACATGACTGTTGTAAAACTTTGTTTCTGTTGAAAGTCGTGCACAAATATGCACATCCTTTTTTGAATTCTTTCAAGCTTTTGGAATGAGGTCTTTGTTTCTTGGTCCCATAAACTACAGCAATGCTCAAGTGTCGCTCTGACCAGCTTTTGATCTGTAGCATTTTTTTTCTTTCACCACATTGGGGCATGATTATATATGTATTTCTCTCTATAAAATTAGGCTGTTTCCTTTCTGTCAAATTTTATCAATATGTTTTTCCACGTCATCTTTCAGTCCAAGGTTACTCTCAGATAGTGGCTTTGGTTGATGTTTCAAGCTTTTCTCCTTGGATCATGCATTCACTTTTGATTGGTTTTGTTTTATTGATTACAAGGACGAATTGCCATTTATTTGGGTGGAATTCCATTTTCCAATCCCTCTCCCATCCCTGGAGTTGGTTGAGGTCCTATAGGAGGATATCTGTATATCTTGGTGTTATGACTTTTCTAGATTGTAAGCTGTTATCAGCAACAAGGAGGAGGTTTGAGCCCTGGGATACTTTATCAGGCATATCAGTTTTGCAGATCAAATACAAAAGTGGACCCAAGACAGTGTCCTGTGTGACTCTTGACAAATCCTTTGTTTTCATTGAGGACCTGCATAAGTTTCATGAAGACTACATTTTCTATGACTCATTTCCATTGATTCTGTTGTCTTTTCCACTCAGGCTTCCCGTCAACACTATCAGATCCATTTGAATAAACAGACGCAAATTGCTGGTTTAAGATGTCAGCTTTCTTCTGTGGATCTTGGATAGGAATACCATTTTCATTGTCCAAAGAGGCTACACCTATCTTTTCTGTATTTCTGCCCTTGAAGAATGACCATAGTCGCTTGTTGTTGTCATTAGTAATCATGTGTTGACATACCTACCCAGCTTGTGCTTTTGGGCAGGGTGTATGTATGCACGTACCCACGTGAGTGCAAAGGTGTAAAAAAATCGAAATTTCAACACAGTGATATGTACTATGCACCATGGTTTATTCCTTTTTTTATTTTGCTGGTCCTCTGGTCACATAATTGCTCTTGTACTGTCAACAATGTGAGATGATTGCAAAGTAGTGTAGTGTTGTTGAGAAAATGAATTTATATCATACATATCGGGTGAGGTCCAAAAAAAATATGTACCAGACTTCAAAGACTCATAACTCTGTCACTGCACACTCAACCCTCCTGAAATTAAGCAGGCTAATTGTAGAGATAAGTATATTTTTACTATTGTACTGCAAATTAAAGAAGTCAATGCTAAGGCACATTTTAAAAAGTTTTTCTCAGAACAGGTGTTTCAGGTCAATGGATAAGTTTCTTTGATGTGTTTTGCAATACTGACCGATCAAAATCAAAGTAACTGGAAAACTTGCAAGGATGTTAACATTGATATTTCTGTCATTGTGACACCTCAAGAAATCATTCAGATTGTTGCGTACAAAATTATATTTAGATATTGCCAACTATGACATTAGTGAAATCATTTTCATCGTCAGGAAATTTGGTGAAAGGAAATATTTGGCTTGATAAAATCAAATCAATTTTTTGTGTCCACATGGGTGGTTGGTAGGAGTGTGTTGGGCACTTCGATTTCTGTTTCTTCTCCTGTGCACTGAAACTATCATCTTACTTTTTCCCTTTTTCTTGTGTGTTCTATTTTTGTTGTCTTGTTTAGTTTTCAGTGGTTATCCCCTATTTCATGTCTCTTGATAAGTAACTCCAGAGTCACAAGTTAAATGTATTGGGTACACTGTAGTACTCAAAGGAGGTTTAAAGATCCTTGGTCTTCCCGGATCAGAATGCTATTGTTGGTGATGACCATTACATATAAACAAACAAAAGCAAATTTCCACATTATGGAAATCTCATTGTTAAAAAAGGATTCATTCAATCGCTCTCAAATTTAACA
Organism: Melibe viridis; assembly: GCA_039654465.1. Taxonomy (NCBI): domain Eukaryota; kingdom Metazoa; phylum Mollusca; class Gastropoda; order Nudibranchia; family Dendronotidae; genus Melibe; species Melibe viridis. Next base: position 2,468 of record JBCIKM010266774.1, on the reverse strand, counting down.
GATACTGAGCGTCATAAGTAACACAAAGAAGTTCAGGCCACAGCAGCATGGCATCTAATCATGGATTTGGATGAAATAAACTGCAAATACAAGCTGAATTATTGTCAAATCCACCTATGAAACTTCATGATGATGGTACATCCGCAACAATAGTAAAACAGTTATTGAACATCAGGACGCCATAAACGTCGACTACAAAAACAACGCTTCATATTTTTCTGGAGAAGGAAAAGTCTTTCTGTCTATCTTCATCTGGATAGTGGTGGATTCACATCATCTCAAGCAAAATTGATGCATTGAGTCTTCAAACAACATTTTTGCACCATAATTTGAACCTTTTACTTATATTTAGATATCATCTTTTACCTTTTGAAGGAGAAAAGGAAAGCAGGGAAGTCTGCTTGTGGGTGACTTTCTATTGAAGACTTATTGCATTGGATTGGAATGCATACTGCAGGAAGTCTGCTTGTGGGTGACTTTCTATTGAAGACTTATTACATTGGATTGGAATGCATACTGCAGGAAGTCTGCTTGTGGGTGACTTTCTATTGAAGACTTATTACATTGGATTGAAATGCATACTGCAGGAAGTCTGCTTGTGGGGGACTTTCTATTGAAGACTTATTACATTGGATTGGAATGCATACCGCAGGAAGTCTGCTTTTCAGATTACTGGTTTTCATTGAAGGTTTTTTTTGTTTTGAATGTACCATCATCATGAAATTTCATAGGTGGATTTGACTATGATTCAGCTTGTTTGTATTTGCAGTTTATTTCATCCAAATCCATGAGTAGATGCCATGCTGATGTAGCCTGAACTTTTTTGCGATACTTATGACGCTCACTATGCAAGAAATTAATTTCTCAGTTTTGTCTGAGTTGTTGCAAAAAGCAGGGAAGTTTCTGCCTTTATGTATGTTGATTATTGAACTTTTTGATTAGGGCTTGCTGAAAACTATAATATCCTGCAACCGTGATATTCACTTGAAACACCTGTTCTTAGACAGAAGTTTGTCTAAACCTGTTACATCATTGCTTTTGTTGAAATTCTGCTACATTTACAATAATGTGCATATACAATCATTTGCAAACTTAAGTTCAGACTCGTTCTGCCGGTTTTATAATAAAATTAAACAACTAAATGCCGATTAAAATATATCGTTTGAAAGCCTAGGAATTTTTCTTTCGAATAAGTATTGGTCTATTAAAGGCCCCGATTGCGTGGGGGTTTCAGAGCAAAAAGTAAAAAAAGCATTTGAAAATTGTCCTATCACCAATTGAATGAGATAAATCTGACATTGAAGCACTCGGCTTAGTTTTTATTTGTTCCACTGTATTGTCAGTACTTTTTGTAGTCTCTCTGGGCCTTCCTTGTGGCTGTCTATGATTTTTGCATGTTGTTTCTTCTCAAATTTTTGTGAGGTGGGAGGATAAGGCGTTAAAGCTGGAAACAAAATCACAATCCTTTTCCTGTCGTTTCTTAAGACTCAACAAATTCTCAATCAGATTTAAATCTGGACTTGTTGCATGCCTGTTGCGGGCAGTAGTGTTATTTTCATCAATGGCGATTTTGACATATCTTGATTGGCATTTAGTTGTATGTTGTTTTTTTAAAATAGGGAAAACGAACCTGACCTTACTTTTGTAGATATTGTTGTTGAGTTTGATAAATTTCCTTTGGACAGAGTGCAAGGCTACAGAGTGAAAAGACTTCACTTCCAAATTTGGCGTGGTCCCCCCTCCTCAAATACACACACACACACACACACACACACACACACACACACACACACACACACACTTTTACCCAATATACTGTCTTTTGTAAAGAATGATGTTTCTACCTAATTATAAATCAGACCCAATGTGGAAATGGAGGTATAAAGGGTTGTGTATAACTATAACCGTAACAAACTTTTTTTTCCCTGTAAACTTCATTTATTGGAGACATTTGAGTGATTCTCTGTTTTGCTTGGCAGCTTTAAAAGATTGTTGATGTTGATCCTGTTTTTTAGTCATCTAAGTTGTAAGTAATGTAAAATAATATGCACTGTTGTTGCTTTGTCAAGTTGTTTGGATGAATCTTGTAATTGCTTATTGTGTATTATAATTATGCTGTGTCATGCTATTCTGGCTGTAATTTAATAATAATATGTGGCAGTGCAAATGGCCCTGCGCAAGTCCTCGAAAAATGATCTGCATGCAAAACTACCATTCCTTCCCTTTGTTACCTGAAATAGAAAATTCTAAGAAGGCCATTGAACTGGAAATGTTGTTGTTATTTTTTTTATTATTATTATTTCTCCATTTTTTCTCTCATGAGTGTGGGGAATGTTTGTCTCATGAGTGTGTCAGATGTTTGTCTCATGAGTGTGGGGAATGTTTGTCTCATGAGTGTGGGGAATGTTTGTCTCATGAGTGTGTCAGATGTTTGTCTCATGAGTGTGTCAAATGTTTGTCTCATGAGT
>JBCIKM010266773.1:0-21928 GCA_039654465.1 Melibe viridis | reverse complement strand
TATTTTTTGTCATTGTAAATCATCTCTCTGCTGTTTGTGGTTTGATCTGTTCCCTCTTTTAACTAATTCTTTCATCTTACTTTCCTCTCGGCTCCTATGACCCTCATGTGTCATGGGGCCCTAAAACCTTCAATAAACAAACAAACTTATTCACCTTTACATATTTCATTAACAGGTTTTGTTGCTAAAAAAAACCACTGTCGTTGCAATGCAATATATATATATGGTCGAGAATAACAAAGAGTAGAAACTTATTTTGTTGATGACTTAAGTGTTTTTGAATTTTTAAAATGTAATATTTTGGTGATAAACAAGGAATCTCTTAATCTTGATGTGTTTGCTATGGCTGCAGAATATTTTTTTTTTTTTATTATTATTATTCCACATTAAAGAGTTACAACAATTTTACTTCAACTCAGAAATAAAATTGAAATGATTGTCTTGCCTTCCATACTTCGATTCATTATTACCACCAAACTTCCCCCATGGGGACCTGGGGAATATAGGTAGGTCACCTGCGCACCGGTAGGAGATGAAAACCCTCCAACAGCAATGGAAGTCCCTGATGGGCTCTTTCTACTTCTGTTTTTTATCTTTTACACTGAAGCTGTCATCTTACTTTTCCTCCTTTTCTGCGATGTTCTGTTTTTGTTTGCCACTCAGTAGTTATCCCTTACCTCATGCCTTTTGTTTGGGACATAACTGCATGGTCACAAGTTAAGCCTACTGAGTTCTTTTGTCCACAAAGGAGGTTTAAAGATCCTGGCTCTTCCTGAACTATTACTATTATGCTGGTATGAGTGATGGCCATTGTGTATTCTTCTATGGAGAAATTATATTTTTTGTCATTGTAAATCATCTCTTGGTGGTGTTGATATGTGATTTGAGAGTTGATATTTATTTTAAGTGTAAACCATCTCTCTGCTGTTTGTGGTTTAATCTGTTCCTTCTTTGAGCTAATTCTATCATCTTACTTTCTCCTGGCACGATGGACTAATCATCTGTCTGTCTTCATTTCTTGTGATCCAGAGTTTTACCTGGATCCCGACTGTGCTAAGGCGTTATGAGGGGATAAGAATAAAACAAAGCTTTCCCCCGGGCTCCTCTATGACCCTCTTGTGTCATGGGGCCCTTAAATCTCCAATAATCTCTCCTTACAAAAATAACCAATGGCCATCACTCATGACAGCATAATTGTTCAGGACAACCCAGGATCTTTATATCACCTTTGTGTATAAAAGTATGCAGTACATTTAACTTGTGATCCAGCAGTTATGTACCAAAAGGCATGAAATAAGGGATGACCATGGAGTTGCAAATAAGACATCACAGAAAGGGGAAAAAATAAGACGATAGTCTCATTGTAAAAGTAAAAGAACAAAAATAGAAGTAGAAGTGCCCACCAAGGACTTAATATTAATAGACTCTACGTCTACTCCAGCAAAGGAATGGATCAAGTTTTGTAACATTTGTTGGTGTTTTTGTTTGTTTTGTTTTTATGGTCATGTGGAGACAATAAGGGAGAGTTTTTTTCTTTGAGCACAAATTTTGATTCACCAGCCATATGACCTTTTTTCTGCTAAATATCTGACTGCCAGCAACATACTGTTTGTTTCTCTTCATTTTTGCAACCACACAATATTAGTGTTTTGGTTACAAGACTCTCGAAGGACAGATCTATGAAGAAACTGCTGTATGTCATGTGATACCCAATCTAGAACAAAACTATACTGTATAACTATAACAAGTATTTGATGAGTCCAGTGGACCCAGCCAGTCGGAATCAGGGGTAAAATATGCCAGTGAGGAAAAGGTTAAAATTAAAAGAAGCAAAACAGAAGGAGAGGACCCCACCAGGGACTGCCACCAACCATCTCACGGCATAAATGAAAACACTTTGAACTGAAGTGATAACTACCGCTAAGTACATAGACTTTTATTGTAAAGGAAGATTTTGATCTGTTTTGTTATCCTTATCCAATCATACCGCCTTAGCAGTGTTGGGACCCTGGATTACAAGAAATGAAGACAGGCAGATGATCAGTCCACTGTGCCTAATCTTGCGTGGCGTAATGAGCAATGCATAAGGGGTATTACAGTACTCACAGGATATAAGCACGCCGAATTTAAGCACGGCTAAGGCCGGATACCGAATTTTTACTATATAATAAGTACTAATTTAAGCACATGAAGTACTTATTTAAGCACGCATTATAAAGCGAATCGTTCAAAAATTATTTGAATACTAAAAACAGAGCATCTAAATTTGAGAACTGCAGCAATCCAATCCAACCATCTGCTGTCTACACGCTCTTGTCCCGGCCCTCACTTTACTACTACTAACATTACAATTACAAAACCAACCCTCCTTCCCGCACTCGCCCAGCTCCTCTCCGCTAGTGCAACGGTGCCACTTTATGACAACTGGCGCTTGACCTTGCATTGCATCATCCCGTAAGTTGTCTGTGACTGTGATGCACGCATTCAACCAATCACTTATGTTTTGTTTAATGCCTGTCCAATCAAATCCCATTGACGTCATTGATCAGCTGAATGATCTCACATCTAAGACATCGTTTGTCACGGTTGTGACTGAAGTGCAACGTCACATCATGTCTACAAAGACCCAATCATTCATTACCGATTTTTTTAGAATGAAATAATAATGTTAATAAAATAAAATCAAAAACGTATAAAAAAAATAAAACAAAAATGGTTACACAGTACAGTCAAAGATGTTCTATTTATAGAAGTATACTAAAAGAGCGCTCAACAGTCTAGCTGGAGCCGAAATATATATGGATGTATATCATTTAGTAATTACCACAGGGCATTTAAAGACTAAGTTCTACCACGCCTTTAACTTTAACTTCTTATGTTATGTTATGATTTTCCTTTTATGCACTTTCATGATCATAAAAGTGATCTGACTGTAGGAAAGAGTCCAAAATATTTGGAATTTACCAACATGGGGTTGTTGTATCTGAAATTAGATTATTCGTAATTATATATTTTAAAATTATATCAAACACTTTATTATTATAGATTTTATTTTATTTTACTCATTTGATATTAAGTTAATTGTGTAACCTGTAATTCTGGTCTTTTTCATTATTTTGGTCTATACTGGTGTAAGAGAATCCCTTTGGTCTTTACTTATTTTCATTTTTTTTTTATATGAAAGGAAAGAAAACATTAGATTGATATTAAGATCTGAGTAGTTTCCTTTTTCTGTGATTGCTGTAGGTTGTCTGAAACACAAAGTTATTCAAAGCAATTAGCGCAGACTGTTTTCATTACCGCGCACTGTTGTCTTTACCAGCACTTAAGCGGGAAGCCAATCGCGAGGGGCAAGTGGGATGTTTACGACAGACAATGGCGCGCTCCATGATAATATCGCTTGCGGGCATGGGGTTTGCATTGCGCCCTGTATCTAATTACAAATACAACATCTTTGAGTACAGTATGTAGTTTGTGTGGGTGTGTGTGTTCTGTTGTTCTCAGGGAAGTAACACATGAATAGATTTCAACACATCGGGTCTCTCATTAAAGCACCCTCAGATTCAAGCACGGTTTTAGCCTTCTCCCTAGACTGTGCTTATATACCGTGACTACTGTACTCGATCTTAAGCCAAACAATAATTGCTGCTGACTTTGGTGGTATCTGCTCATTGAGAAAGACAAATGAGCCCATTTACCACAGGGTGAAGTAAAGGAATGAAGAGCAAAAAATTGTGGTTGTAGCAGCATATCAATATCGATCGTGCTGTTTATTTCATTTTCAGTCAATCACACATCAAATTTTACACATTGTATTTCAAAATCCTTAGTATTTCTACAAAGAAAACCTCACTATTTACAGCATTAGCAAAAGAAAATTCAATGAGAAATTTCTGAAAGTAAGAGAAAAATGGGGTTTCAGAAAAAACAACAACATGGGGATAAAAAATGAAATAGATATGATAACCAGTATCAATTTCAGAAAAAGGGATAATAGGTTTCACGATTGAGTGTAATTTTAATATCCCTTTCCCTCAAACAAAATCTGATATATTCAAATTAGCAATGAGTAATTAAACAGAATGAAAAGGAAGTTTTGAAAATACTGTTTCAGACTTTTTTGGTAACATGGTTCAGAGGTACAATTTAACTTTAAGGTTCAAAACTTTACTTTCTGTCTCTTGAATCTTCTTGAACACAAAATCATAATAAAACTTGATCATTCTCAGTCAGGAAATGCTAATTAATGATCTACCATTTCCTCCCTCTGAATCTATTCCGCATGTCCAACTGAAAAGAAAAGAAAATGGAATGCTTTAGACGATTGCATGTAGAAAAAAAATAAGAAACAAAATACCAAAAGTGTTTCGGAAGGTACAGCTCTGTGCAGCCATCCCCTCCTTTTAAAGTTAAAGATTAAAAAATAATTAATCTGAATCAAGGCTATATTTTTTCAGTTTTAATCTATGAACAGATGACGGATTACCTTATAGGGCATAAAACTGCTACATATTCAACTGTGACAGCCGAAAATATCAGCCGTCACATTGACAGTAAAGAAAGGGGGGAAATAGCCCTTCTGAATTCACTATACAGCCAGTGCTTGGTGTCTATAGACACTAATAACATAGAACTCTTCCGTCAACCACAAAGCAGCCTTCTTTTGCTTTGCATCCTTCTGTAGGACACGCTTGAACATTTCCTAACTTGCAAAACTGGATTTTGAACAAAAATATGGATCATTCGGGTGAAGAATGATCGAAAATAAGAAATAAAAACCTTAAAATTATGTTTAATTTGACTTTTCTACAACACATGGTCAGTTTAGCCTTGCATATCAATATCACATAATGATTTGAGGGAAAGAAGTGCTAGGGCTTCATAATGTGTGTTTAGTGTGTGACCAAGCCGAGACATTCCCCAGAGATGAGACTACTTCACTTGCATCCGACACATTTTTAGTTCAAAATTGTTTAGAAAATGAGGAACGTTTTTTTTTTTCTGGCCTGTATTTTAATCTACTGCTATTTCTCCTGTCCTCTTGGTTCTGGTGGATACTATGCACTGTCTTACACCCTGCTTTCCCTCATCATTTTTCTGGGGGGGGGGGGGGGTTGTTTTGTTTGTCCCAAAGGCACTTCCATTACAAGATGCAAATAACTTACCAGCTCTCAATATGGACCCTAAGAAACTCTACATTTTCTGAATCTGTATAAATCATACTATGGGTACATGCAATTTTCAAAGCTGTAACTCATCAGACATAAGTTTAGACCTGACCAAACTCTTAGTTTTTACTGTTGACCTCCACTCCTTTAGGAAAAAAGTGAGGGTCAAGGTCACAAAATATGTCTGTCAAATATTTTTTGTTCATCCCAACTTGTAGTTTCTTTATTCCTCTTTCAAGAAATGTATACTTATATCCGTCTAATATTTTCAATTCACTCATTCTATGAGGTACATTGGTTGTCGCTAAAAACCCTCAGCAGCACAGACACAATACAGTGAAATCTGGATAAAGTCACCTCGCTTTAGGTCAACACATTGCAGCAGTCCCATTTTTTTCCTTTTTCATATTATTATTTTAGTTTCTGATGAAGTCAACGACCTGATGGGCATGAAACTCGCTTGAAGTCGACACTCTGGGACAGAATAGGGTGGTAAAATCCTTGCAAAAGATTAACAAAATTAAAAGTAAGAAAATGTTTGGCTCGCCTCTCTTCAATTTCAACCACTCCACGTAACGCACATTGAAGGTGAGGCTATTCATCTCCATGCCACAACAATGTGTAGTTGTAGTATTAGCTCAGTAAGTCGATTTGGAGTGCCATTTCTCATTGTGCTGCTCGTTTAGTCATGAAAAAATGAAAAGACAAGAAAAAACAAAAGCAAAAAAAACCCCCCAAAAACAAAAAAACCCGCAAATTTATCAAAAATTGTAAACAATGTTAAGTACAAAACATATTCACACATAAATACAAAAAAAAAAAAAAAACACCCATGAAAGCAACAGGGGCCATAATGTACTTTTTGTACTGTGATCCTACCACATATTTTTCATTCAAAGGTTTACATCCTTGCAAATTGATAAAGTCAACCTTGTTTAAAGTCAACACTTTTTCCGGGTCCCGAAGTGTTGACTTTATCAGGATTCCACTGTATTTTCAACAGTTCATGGGTTAAAAACTGTCCCGAACAGACAAAAAATATTGTAACTATAACACCTAAATCGATATAAGCAGACTGTAAGGTGTGTTACAATTCATCAAACAGAGAGATAATGCCGTCTACAACCAGGGACAACTCCAAACTTTACAGCCATCTTCAATAGAATATGATCAGTGCAGTAAAGTGCCTTATCCAAAGACACAACACAATGGCACCGGCAGGAATCAAACTCACACTCCTCAGTCTAATGACCAAGTAGAGATTAATTTGGAAGTTTGCTCGGACAGCAACCTTGTGGCCTAGTCTCTTTGATTTCCAACATGCACACTGGACTGCCTAGTTATGCTTCATCTCCAATAGGACAAGATGCTCCATCCTGCCTACTTTAGGACCAGGGAGTAGTTTCCGACAAGAAAAAATGGCCAGTCATTGTTTTGCTTTTCATGGGACTCAAACAGCTGTCAGTGCCTGTATGCCAAAGAGGAGTGACAAACATTCCAGAAATTGACCAGAAGAATTGGCCCAGTTAATGGGACTCGAACATGGGACCCTTCTCTTGAGTAAGAAGTACCTATCTGCCATCTGCCATGTAACCCAACAGAGCTCCCCTCCCACTGAACTGAAATGTTTCCTTATCTCTGTGCTAAGCCAAACAATGCCTAGCAGAATCATAAGTGGTTCCCAACTTGTTTGGCAAATATGCTTTATTAATGAGTGGATTTCCTTTGATATCAACCCCACAAAAAGTAATTAACTAAGAAAAAGAATGAATATTTTCATCATACCAACGACTTTCTGCATTCAGCATAGGCTACACGCAATGTAAAACATTCATCAGGTACAGATGGATCTCCTGTTTTTCTCAAACATTCTCGTGGCGTGTTTTTGTCCTGTGGAATAAAAAGTGATTTCAAAGTTTAATTGTGGTCTGTATCTTTCAATCAAGGAAAGAAAATAAAAATCTAAATATTTCTCCTACGAGCTCTATTAAAAATTAAATGGAACATCAAGTACACAGTCAGGAATAAACTTGCAAAAATTGTTTAAAACAAAGGCCTACTGCTGGGTACAGAAACATTACTCTTTGTATCCTTTAAATTCTGCTGCATCTCTTTTAGTGGAACCTTATATGTTTAATGACAACAGGAATAAAAAGAACTCGGGGGGAAACCGAGAGATATGAAAATCCCTGATTTTTTCCTCTATAAGCTCTACATTTTATTACTAAAATAACGACAATTCCAAATCAGAAGCTCGGGAATAGCGAGAGACCTTTGCCGGCAAAATATTCTTACTCAACGGAATCATACCGTTACTATTGTTGCTCTACCCTTGACTGAACTGAATAAAGAAACGTTTCCAGCAACTGTGCGTTGGTGTGATTTAAATACGTAACGTAACAAAGTGCTAGGGGAAAACAAGGAAGGGTAGAGACTCGACAATGTAGACAATGACACATGCAAGTTGGGGTAGGGGCAAACCCACTTAACATGTACTGTAAAATGCCTTAGGGTGTCTCTCTTTGTGTGTGTGTGTGAATGCATGCATAACATATGTTTGTGTGTGTGTGTGTGTGTGTGTGTGTGTGTATGTGAATGTAGACACTCAACGGCGTTCATGGGAATTCTTTGGCCTCGGTAGGAATTGAACTCACCCCCTTTCCACATCCAGCAGTCCGACACCAAATCGAGAGCGTGAACAACAACAAAGAAATAAACAATAGGCCTCCAGAGAGATAGGTGGTAACTAATGTGTATATAATTCTTGCCTGTAAAAATTGATGCCCAGTGGTCTTTTATCAATGAGCAGATCCTACCAAGGCAACAGCAACTATTGTTTGGTTTAAGATCAAATAATACCCCTTGTATTTCTCATTATGCCACGCAATATTAGGCATGGTGGACTGATCTTCTGCCTATCTTCTTTTCTTGTGACCCAGAGTTCTTCCCAGCTATTTGGAGCCGGGTCCCGACACTGCTTAGGCAGTATGAAGGAATATGGATAAACAAAACAAAATTTCAAATTCATTTTCTCTCTCTCTCTCTGCATGTCTAATGTCGGAACTATTCTTTCCCTTTACCTCAATTACATATCAATTCCCAGCACAACCCCCTTCTCCACTTTTAGATACCTCTGAAATACTATCATAATCATAGAGTACTTTCCTTAAATACCTTTGTAATCAGGAATAACGAGAACTCTGGAATAACAAGATATTTGGTCTGGAACAGAGGCTCTCGCTATAACCAAGTTCTACTGTATATAATAATTTCTAAATGAGTTGATAATGGTTAATTTTGTATTCTTTTTTTTTCAGTCTTTTCTAAAAAGGAATTCCTAAAATGATTGTGAAACCCAAAATGTCCAATGAGACAACAAAATTAAAAAGAACAAATTTCTCCTGCTCATTTATCTGAATCTGAAATGCAACATGTGGATTCCTTCTTTATGGGCAGGGGGGAGGGGGGGGGGGGAAGGAGGAGAAAGGAGACAGAGAGACAGAGAAAAGGAACCAATAAACTTTATTTGCATCATAACATAATAAAGCAGTATACTTTAAATGTAAACAATGCTATCTAGACCTTACCCTAACACAACAGTCACTTTTCAATAGGCATTGCAGCAATTCATCTCTGACACTCTCACAGGCTATTCCGGGTTTTTTGGCTTTTTCCTCAAGATCTGCAAGATCTTCATAAACTTTCGCCATGATGAGTCTTTTGTATGTCTGAAAAGCCAATTAAGTTAAGTTAATAGACATGTATATATGTATGCTTTTCAAAAGTTAAGGACCACTTTGAGATTCAACCAGTTTTGTTTTTTGTTTTTTTCAACATGGTCATATACATATATCATTAGAGTTATTGTTTTGTCATATACTATACCCTTCACGCAATGGTTAGCAAGTGTGTTGACTACCTTTCAGTGCAATGAAAGAGTGCACTGCAGTAGCCACCCACTGACTCCCAGAGATTGGTTTAAAAAAAACAAAAACACTTAACTTTGAGAAATAATTATTGACTGTTCTGAAACCAGCTCACATAACAGTGAGGTGTGGTTAATAAAAAGGAAGGCCTTCACTTCACTACACAGTTTTATAAATTTGAAACTGTAGGAAGCAAGATTTTTGGTCATACAACTTTTTAAATCCTTTTTCTGAGCTTCAAAGTTTAACATGGTATCATTCCTCAGAAACATTATTAAGAGGGGAAAGTCTTTAGGGCTTAAAAAATGAATGAAGTAAATTGGACGGGAGTGTGCAAAACAAATGTCTGTAACCCATTCAGAGGCTTTGTGATTGTTTCGCCACAACAGGGAATGCATTTGATAGAGAAAGCTTAAAGGCAGTCCAGAAGCATGGACCAAAGAAACCTGTTCAGGCATCTTAGGAAGAGCGAGGTCTGCAGCAGCTTAAAACTAAAGCTAACATGTGGCCCAAAAACTTTCAATTAAATTATCTGCGCTAAAACTACCCGCTCCCGGTAGCTGATCACCATGAAAACCTGAATTTTATAAATTTGGCAACAAGAATTTTATTCTGGCTCATCAGTCTGGACAAACAAAACTTTTATTCCGACTTGAGTCAGAATAGGTATATGCAAAATAGCAAGATAGGTTAAAAGCATACAAAGCATATACAATAGATCCATCAGCAATGTTGTAATTAAATTTGGGGCAACAAGATTGCAAGATTTGGAATGGAATGAGGATCTTGAAGTTTGGACAGATTGAAGACTGCCCTTGACAAAACACTCTGTGATGAACAGGCAGGCTTCCGGCAAAACAGGTCATGCACAGACCAGATTGCAACACTTAGAATAATCATCGAGCAGTCTCTGGAGTGGCAGACCCCTTTATATACAGTCTTTGTAGATTTCCAGAAAGCTTTTGACAGTGTTGACAGAGGTCATTTGGAGACTGATGCAACACTATGACTTTCCAGCAGAGTTTGTCAGCATTATCCAACAGTTGTATGAGAATGCTACTTGTCAAGTCATCCATGTTGGAAAGCTTACAGAGCCCTTCTCAGTTCACATGGGTGTTCGCCAGAGATGTAACCTATACTCTCAATAACAATCTTTTAAATAGTGATATACTGGATCATGAGACAGACAACAAAAGGCCAGAAGACAGATATCCAGTGGACCTTACTGAAACATCTCAAAGACCTGGATTTTGCAGATGATGTTAGTCTTCTCTCTCATAAGCAGCAAGATGCACATGAGAAACTAAATTGTTTGCCAAGGAGGCACTAAAAATTGGAGTCAAGATCAATGTAAGAAAGACAGAGGTCATGAGATTGAATAACAGTCAGCATGCTCCAGTGACCTTAAACGAAGAAACCATCAAAGATGTGGACAAGTTTGTCTACCTTGGCAGCGTTGTTTCTAAAGATGGGAGAGCAGATGAAGACATCAAGAGAAGAATCAACAAAGCAAGATGCTTTCAATACATTGAGACAAATTTGGAGATCATCTTCACTCTCGCTCCATGAAAAGGTTCGTCAACACGAACGTGAAGTCCGTTCTTCTTTTCGGGTCTGAAACATGGCAGGTCACTAAAACCAACACCAACAAACACCAGACTTTTACCAACAAGTGTCTCAGAAACATCCTGAAAATAAGATGGCCAGAGTTACTATCAAATGAAGAATTGTGGAGTCGAACTGGACAGGCTCCTATTGAAATGGAGATTAGGAAGAAGAAATGGGGATGGATTGGCCACACATTAAGGAAGCCAGCATCAAATGTCACAAGGTAGGCCCTGGACTGGAACCCACAAGGGAAGAGAAGAGTTGGTCGGCCAAAACAGACTGCACAGAAGCAGAGGCTAAGGCAGCTCAAATGTCTTGGGCAGAGCTGAGGAAGACCTGCCACAACCCCTTGGAGGAGTGTTGTTTCGGCCCTATATTCCCAGTGGAATCAAGAGGCTTAAGTAAGAGGATCTTGAAGAGAAAAGCAGGTGGGTTAGCAGGTGGGCTACGAAAGAAAAAAAAAGATTCCCTTTCAGACTATTTGTCATTTTCAGAACACAATTTTTGTGAACCAAAGAAAAATTGAGAGATGACAACTTGTGACATTGACTTCTAAAACATTTATTGTTGACACTATCTATGCGTTCGAGATTTCTTCCAGGTTTTCACAGGAGAGGCGATTAAGATAACAAAATTGTGTGTCGTTCTGAAAAAAGTGACCCAACCTTTTCCCGCAACCGTATTATTGGGTGCTCAGTTAATTCGTCAGTGGGTCGCCTAAATTTTATTTTCGACTTTGGTAGTTTCGAAACTGAAAAAATCGTGTAGCTACTTCTTGTTGTCACCGGGGAACACAAGTTTTGTTTCGTAAGATTGAAATGATCCTTTCAAAAAGGTCATACTTTAATACAAAAATGGTTCTTACTGCAATATGAGTATATGTAATATTTTTTCACTTCAGTTAAAAAAAAAAGATGGATAGCACCTTTCACCGTTCGTCTTGAATGTTTTGTTTGTTTAATATTGGTTAGTTATCCCCCTCCCACGTACCTTTAATCATAATAGTCTTGGCCTTTTCTTTAGTGTTTTGGGCTTCTGTCTTTGTTGAAAAAGGTCATTCACCCGTAACGTTATGTGTTATTCTGTCTCGACTTCAAGTGAAGTTTCCCCCTGTTATCTTTCTTGCTTCCTTTTTAAATGACATACTTAAAAAATGCCAATGAAAAAATAAGGGGTAAGGAAATCAAAATTCTTCAAAGGACGTGCTTGTTACGTATGTCTACTATCGATTTATCGAGGTGCTGTAGAAAACTCTCTGCAAATGTGCTTACATTTCTATTTAAGAAGTATTTTCTTTCGACCATAAAATTTATGTTAAAACTCTCGCATTTTTCTCGAAATATTATTCTTTCAATTGTCTGGTTAACAACAGACAGCTTGTAAAACAAGAACTGAGATTTGTATAATTTTTGTCACTTTTAAAACACGTTTCAAATAATAACATGTGAAAATAGTAATTGTATGAGTACGGTATCGAGAGGAGGACAAGACAAAGCCATGGAGATAAGGAAAAATAATCCACACATAACAAAATTCACAATCTTTGATTCAAGGTGTCCGCTCCCCGCCATTACTTCTGTGTTTCAAATAATAACGTCATATTTTTAAAGCAATTGAGTGTTTGCTACTCGTTTCCTCCACCTGTCTTTTGTTGTGTGATCAAATGAATAAAGTAGGAGCTGGCACTGGAAAAACATGTAGACGACTTTCAAAGGAAATTGTGTTGCTATAGTGTAGGCTTAGTGCCTAGATAAGACAAAGACATAGAGAGAACGAAAAAATAAACCACACATGGTAGAAGTATGAAAGCTTCCATATAGACTTAGAAACAGGTAGGGTGAGAAGTCGGGGGTGGGGGTAGGGGGGTTATTTTCAATACTAAATTAATTCATAGAAAGTAAAAAGTTAGTTATCTGAAAAAAACCTTTGTCTCTGCTAGAAAGTATTACTTCAGCTTTGCATAACTGAATTAGGAAAACATGAGCCAGAAAGTTGACCTAACTCCAATTTGTGACAACTCGTCCTGGCCAGGGTAAATTGTCACAAGGCATGGCGGGGTCATTTGTCATTATAACAGTATATGCAACAAATAAGCTACAATATATTTATATATTACAAAAAAAATTGTCCTGTCTGCCTGCGAACAGGAAAGTGCCGCGCCCTAGGCACCCACGAATAGAAGAGATAATTAATAATTATTTAACACTCGGCGTCAACAGGAATCACCCTTGTTGTCCATGGCAAACAACACAATAGCCCCCGCGAAGGTTCGAAACCACACACTTTGGCGTGTACCCAAGGCAAACACCTTTCCAACTGAGCTACTAGACTCTATACTTTTACATTTTTTTGTTACACGACCGGTTGCTTGTATTTTCTGTAACTAGATTGTTCTCTATAGGGTAGTTGACCCGCTTCGTCAACCTCTATGGCCGAGAAAAGTTCATTGCCCATGCCGAGTTTTGCTGTCATCCTTCAACTTGTCCAGTATGGGTGGTCCTGTCTAGCACTAGCATAGTTCTTGGGATCATCGCAGCACTCAAGCCCCCCCCCCCCCTCCCCCTTACCACCACCACTACGACAAAGTGATGGACCATTGATCTGATAAAAAACACCAACAAAACAGAGCACAAAAAGCCAGCCACAATAGAAAAAAAAGAAAACAAAAAAATAACTCTAAAAATTAAACAAAATTGCGCTCAACTTTTCCCTTTAGTGTCCACAAAACAACAGGGTTAATTAACTGGGTGAAAGTCCTGACTTATCACCTTTTGGTAAATAAAACGTAACAGTCATATGCTAAAAAATTATAATGATCAACAAGAGCCGCAACGCGCGCGCACACATACAAACACAGAGAGAGAGAGAGAGAGAGAGAGAGAGAGAGAGATTAATCATACTCTGTGATCGATGTCTTTTTAACCAGTACTTGCTCAGCTCTGGTAAGAAGTAATATTCTTTTGATGTTGATAGTATGAACTGATAAGTAATCAACAATAGAAGTCACTTTGCATTCTCAAACTTTATTATGAAAAAAATGGATTTGTTAACAAAATACATCTTGCTTCCTTTGTTAGAGCCAATTACATAATCAATACACATTTATCACACTGTCTTATGTATCCAAACAAAGTAGAGGCTGCTGGAAGCTGGATTGTCATCGATGGGTCATGGAAACAAAACAAACAAACAAAAAAAAACAACAACAACAAAAAAAAACCTCCACAATTTCTCCACGTTGCTGATTTGTGTTTTGTTGTTTTTTGTTTTGTCTTGTTGATGAAGGGATAACCCCAAAACTTCCAGTGTACTTGTTCCTTAGTCCTTATGGAGCTTGCATACTCCTACCACAGTATTTCACACTGTCTTATGAGTCTTTCTGTTTTACACTGTTTAAATCAAAAGAATTCATGAACATTTGATAACAGCTCATGCACTGTGCAGACCTTCGGTAAAGATAAGATGAGAAATTATGTACAGGGTGTTTTTTTCTTATGCTCTGATTTATAATTGAAATAACTAAAAAACCAAGAAAGATTGCTGGAAAATTCCTTTAGCAAGGTACATAACAGAAATCTACTGGCATTTTGTTTAATATCTTAATAAAAAGTTACCAAATTATGACACTTTAGCTGGTCTGTGTTGTTTTTGGATCATGACGCACAAACAAGCAGAAAATGTCCATAATTAAAACGTTTAGGTTTATGATAATGAAACTTTTGACATTGGATTTGTATAAATATGACATAAATGGCAAGGGTAGCTTGAAAAGAAACTGAATCAGAGCTCAAAGTGCGCATCTTCGTCTTCTACCAGCATCTTCATAAAAAACAACAACAAAAAAACAAAAAACAAAAACAAAACATCCAAAGGGGTTATTTTGGGTGAGCTTTGAGCTCTCTGGTCTAAAGTAACTGACTTTAAGTTGTGAAACCAAATTGCAGCTTTGACTTTTTCAATGTTATCAGCCATCTCATTTTATAGGTTTACACATTTATTTAGATGGTGCGCCACTTGTTTATAGTGGTTCAAAAAGTGATATCATAGCAAATTAACCAGAAGATGTACACCGGTCAAACTGGTATGACACAAAATGCCTTTGAATACCTGAGCCTTGGCAGAAAACCAAAGCTTTCTATCTTTCTTGGCTTTTAAGCTATTCCAAATATAAATCGAAGCATAAAAAAACCCAAAAAAACACCTTGTAGATTTGAAGATACAACTCCCAAATTTCCAATTTACATTAAATTTGAACAAAAAAAAATAACAAAAAAAAAAAAAAAGTACTCTTAGTTAAAAGAAAAACAAGAACTTAAACAGTAGGTTCTAAGGAGAGTAATAGTGATAGTATTATTTTGAAAAAAGATTGTAACATAATTTCAACTTGCTTGCCTGAAGCTAGGAGTACATTAGAACATATAATAAGACTTGGAGTGGAGGTAAAGATTCACACCACATAGAATTATAATTTATCTTTACGATGATGAAACATGCAATGTGACAGGCTTCCTGCCTTGATCTCTGTTTACGCATTCAAAGAATTTGAAAAAATCCAAACACTTTGATTCCCCTTTAAAAAAGCCCAAAGGAATCAAGTTCATGACTTGAACATTGTCCTTGCTAAAAAAAACAAAAAAAAACAAGGCGTGCTTTTAAGCAGAAGAGAATAAAACAAGAATTCATTGTTTAACACTAAAAAATCACACCTATTCAGATTCAGAAAGATGGATAGGTGAACTTTTACTTTTAATTACAGAAGTCACTAAAAACAGTTTTAAAAGCAACCTTCACCTCAAGTCTCTCAGTGCCAATTTGAAAGCAATGGTTTTTATGAAAATAATGAATATTCAAATTCAAAGTCTCATTCTCTCACTCGAGAAGTTTTTTGAAGATACTCTTACTGTTATCTTTATATTCATTGTCACTGCTATGCACTTACAATTTAAGCCTTCAAGATCAACATTAACTTTTCCTTGAGTTCTCGCTTAATTGGAATGGGTTCTTACAGGTGTTGAAGCTGCAGCGCTAGAAAGAATTGGAAGGCTTAAACTAAATGGGAGACAAGTTGTTGCTGTTGATACAGGCTTCAATCTCATTACTTGAACATCAAAATTTGTTATCCAATTTTGACTTAGTATTTCTAAACTCATCAAAATCTTGGAATAAAAAATTACATGAAATTGCAAACGAACCTATGAATTAAATCATAAAGGAAATAAAAAAACCCAATCACATTTCTATGAGAGATAATAATGAAGGTCACAATGGAACAACATGCTTGTCCTCAGTGTCGTTCAAGAACATGACACTAAAAAGATCATTGTAGAAAAATGGGTGATAGAGACAAGCTCTATCGCAGTCTGGAGCGAAGTTGACTTCACAGATCTTGGGCTGCATGTACTTCTCACCTGTCAAAGAAAAGAAATGATTCAGAGTTAGAAATAAACCGATATTATGAAACGATATGATATGATATGATAGGATATATGATGATATAATATGATATGAAACAAATGAAGGGTTTTGTAGATCAATGACCTTTGACTGTTCTCACAACTTATGCAATTGCAAATTCAAAATTATGCAAAATTATTTAAAAAATCAAAACAAAATCAGAATACAGTTGACATCCCCGACATTATAATCAATGCATACAAGACCGAGGAGAGCTTGTGGATATAAAGTTGTTAACTTAATTATTTCTATGCCAATCCATGATATATTGTCAATATCTCACAACTGTTGCCTGCCAATCCATGATGTATCGTCAACACCAGTCTCTTAAGGTTTTGTTTCATTAATATAGAAATACCACCTTTTAGTTAGAGTATAAAGGAAACAAAAGTAAAAGAACACTGTTATCTATATTCTGAGGTGTGAGAGTTTGTTTTGTCTTTGGAATTTGTGTAGTTTTCCTGTTTTTTTGTGTCTTAATAGATGCAAAGAATGAAGTGATTATATTTCACTCAAATGAATGGAACTATACTAAAAACCCATAAATTGTTATGCTGTTAAGTTTTTAACAAATTCTAAAACAGTCTGAAACTTTGGATTGTCACGGTTTTATGTGTTTTGATGAATTTTCAAGTAGTCACATTGAGGTAAATTTGAAATTTGGCTTCATTTTTGTTTTGTTTCAAATTTTGTTTTTTCCAAGATGTTTTGATCTGTACTTATTATTTATTTTCTACTCTTTCATTTGATGTGTAATATGACACAACTGCAATATCTATCAAACTGACAGCAACACTTTTCTCATTAATACAGTGACGTTTTTCTCGCGCAGCGAAAGCCTCTGGTGGAGAGCCAAAAATACCATAGCAGGGAATGAGTTAAAGAAGTATGATGTGTCTATTGATTTGAGGGTTAGCTTTTCTGTGTAGTAGTAGTATGGCTCCTAGTGTTAGACATTGATTGATAGATTTATACTGTAGCCTAGGACAAATAACTTTGAAACTTTTTCGTTGACAGTCTTTTTGTGTTAATCTTATTGATCTGCATAGTCAATATATTTTTCCTCTTTAATCAAAGTCAAAATTAAGGCAAATCAAAACTACAGAAAGCAGCTGTTATTTATTTATAACTGAAAATTAATCCCATAATATGTTATCAATGTCTTTTAAAGATTCATTGAATAATTCCTTTTACATGAATTTTTTTCGAACATGAGATGACATCATCAGGAATTATGAAATTTAGATCGAACTGTCACAGATTTTCCGCTCTCTAGTCTACAAAAACAACTACCACAGGGTTAACATTTGTAAGCATATGGGTTCCCATAGGAGAAAGATGAAGACCTGTAGCAAGGATAAAATAATAATTTAATACAAGAACATACTATGACGTTGTCACCGGCGGAATGACCATTGCGCAAGATGCCAATGGGGTATCACTGACGGAATGGATTGAAAGAGAAACAATCAGTTCAAAGTCATTTAGAAGATAATAGAGAAGAATATGAAAAAAACAAAATAATTACACCAGTTATTTCTCCACTGAAATCAAATAAAGTGGCAACATGCTCTTCATATTTGCTGAAGAAACTTTCTAGATGCCTGAAAGATTTTTTAGATCAAGCTCTTTACATGGACTGTACACGAACCTGAAGGCTTTGTGCTCCAGTCAAGCATCAAGTCAATGGCGTAAGCAGCTCTAGACTGAGGGCTGTGGACGATGCCTCTGGGAGCAAGTTTGGAGATGGCAGCCTCGAATAATTCTTTAATCATCACAAATATGTCGTTCTGTTAAAAAAAAAAAAAAAAAGAAAAAGAAAGAGAAAATGTATATTTCATTCTTTTATACATATGATCTTGCAATGACAACTCACCTATTTCAATGTAAATGAACATCTGCTTTCTTAACCTTAAGTAAAAAAACAACAACCTAGAATCCAAGGTAGACTTTCAATAACTGTTTCATTTGAAACCTTTCGAAAGTATCTTATTAAAACAACAAAAATAGAAACGTACTTTACTATCTTTACAAAACGCTTGCTAGCTCAACATGGAAGAAATTGATGATAATAATAATAATTCAATTTCTATAATGAAATAACTTCATCTTTACTCAAAATAATATGTTTTACCTCTGTTTCAGACCACACGAATCCTGGATTCTGAGCCTCAAACATAGGGATGAAGTCATCATAGTGGATCTGGAAAAAAAAAAAAAAATTGCATAACAAGGAAATTATCCTCTGAAATTAAAAGCAATTTCTCCATCTTTCCCCTCAAAGTGTCTCCACCACTCCCACCTAAGCCTACAGTATTAAAGTGATTAAAAAATAAATTGATGAAATGCATTACAGTAGAAGGAAAGAGAGGAAGAAAGGGGCATGCATGAAAATGGAGTGACCACATAAAAGATAGGAGAGGGGAGCCAGTCACATACAATGGACCGCTGGCAGCAGATAGGGATGGCTTTGGCAAGTGACAACTTCTCATGGCCATGCTGGATGATGATGATGATGATGATGATGATGATGATGATGATGATGATGATGATTACAGTGATTACAGCCAAAGAACACCCCCTCAAGTGATTAAAAAAAAAACTGTTCTTGTCTTTTTTTACTCTTTGGCTGACAGCTATTGAGGTAACTCGTTTACCATGGAAAAACTGTAGTAATATAAAGAGTGTGCTCTAAGGTAGCAACTATTTAATAATTTACTACATAGGGATGCGAAAAATAAAAAACGCTAAACAAATAATAATAAAAAATTGGAAAAAAAAACCCTGGGAAAACTGGCATCCCTGACTACAATGGTAAAACAATTTTTAAAAGTGACTGTGATAAAAAAGCGAACTAACATTAGTTAATTGCTTGTAATAAGCATAAATGTAATTCAAGAATCTGAAGTAAACCTAAAATACCTGAAGGTGCTGTGAAGATTCAAACAAATGTTGAAAGGAGAGAGGAGAGATAAATCAAGCAAACATTTGAAAAGTGATGAATTCAAAAATAACTTTTGTCAAACTCTTCATCCAAAGAGAGCTACAGATAATGTATGGGGTGATACAGAAAAAAAGGAATAAAAGTGAATGACTAGCATAATATTTTTAGCAACAAAACCCAATTTTTATGACATTAATTTCATTCTATGTGATACATTGTGACAGATTTTTAAATATTCGGGTTAAAAAATGCATATTTTATCAGCATTCAAGAATAATTTCTTAAGTTGCAATATTGAAGAAGATGCTGATTTTTATGGTTAGTTATGGTTTTCTCATTAGGCACATCTCCTTCTCTCAGGACATGTGAATTCAAAGAAAAACGTTTTTTCCAGCACTGCACAGCCCCAACACAATCTGCAAAGACTACTTCTACTACATTCAGCAGCTTGGGTGCCACTTTCCAAGCATTGAGTCCTTGGACCTCACTGGTTCAAGGATGACAACAAGCAGACCATGACAGTGAACTCAGCGTTATTTCAAGGTCTTAAAAAGTTGTTAACAGCTCTTGGTTGACAAATGGTGTTGTAAGGGCTAAAAAATGGTTCCATTAGGACGTTGGAGCAGTTCTCATATCAAATGACTCACTGAATTGGCTTTGGCATCCGTTCCTTGATTGCCTCATCAGACAAAGAGGTGTCTCAAGAATGGGCTTCATAAGCACCACAAGTCTTAGTGAACCGCCTAGGTCTCTCTCTCTCTCTCAAGAACAATATGTACATCAATAACCCTTTAGCTGTTTCTGATCTAGAGGCAGTGGTTGCAATAAAGATACTCCAAGGAAAATGAGTGTGAGGCTTGAAACAAAATTTGCCCAGCAGGCTCAGGGATTTCTGTAGGAGCAGGGAGCACATTTAGAGACTTTTTTTTGGAATGCTGATAAAATGTGTGAATTTTTAAAAGAATGTCACATATACACTGAAATAAATGCCATTAAAAAATTGGTTTGCTGCGTAGAATATGACAAAGTTATTCAACTTTTGGATGTACTCCTATGTTTTGTGTCACCCTGAAATTATCATACCTGCTTCAGTTTTTTTCCACCCTCAGTATAGTTCATCACAGTAAAATGCTTGTGGTAGTCATCTAATCTTTCTAATGAGTATGGTCTGAAAAGAAAATATCCCAAGCTTAAGTCATAGGACAACGACATTTAACATAAGACAACACAGATTTTCCTAGCAAATGCAATCCCACAACAAAAGGGGTTTAAAATCAGACATAAAAAGAGCCATAGTATGAAAGCTCCTGATGAGAAAAATAGAAAAACTATCATGTCTCAAACTATTTTACTCTTCTGAAATCTGTGAACATACACTTCTAAAGCAGCCATTGGGGTTTTCCCTTCAGAGGAAAATGACTGTGCCAGCGAATCAAATTTGGCCTCCCCTAAAGGAACAGCAGGGGGTGAGAGCTTTTCTTCAATTTCTTCAGGCCAAAGGGCTTAAAACATTTTGTGATGGGGCTGGAGACTTCCTGGGATGCAATGAAAATTTCCTAATGCCCATGATGACAGGTGAGGAGACCTAACTGCATCATCTTCACCACCTTGAAAATAGTTTAGGATACAGTTATCAGCAAAGAAGATTATGACTTCTGAAATGCTCAGGAGGTTTTATCCTTGATGTCTTGGATCCATGATAAACCACAGACTTGCCAACCAGGTTCAATAATTTATGCCCAAAAAATCTGATTTTTGATCACATCTTGTGAGATTTTTTCACATTTTGAAGAAAAAAAATCATATTTTTTCAGAACGGTATCTACCGATTTCCATACCACTTTGTCAATCAAAGGCAATTTGCTTTTTATAGAAAGGAAAAAACAAAACAAAAACAAAACCAAAAAACAAAACAAAACAAAACCAAAAACCCCAAACGCACATAAAGCATACAAAACAAAACAAAAAAACAACACAGGACACGATCAAATGCCATAAAATGTTGGCACAACACTCAACAACCAATACTCAACACTCAACACTCAGCACTCAGCACACTTACAACCATGGACAATCAGACACTCAACAGCCGGCGACAGAACAGTACAAGGCAGCAGGGAACAACAGACTCCGACAGACAATAGATTCTGGCAGACAATAGATTCCGCGGAGGAACAGACATTTTCAGACAAGAGACTCCTTGGAAGAACTGAGATTTGTAGACAATAGAGTCCATGGAATAGAGATACATTGAAGACAATAGCCTGGCGTGACAGACAAGAGATAAGCCAGAATCCTGAGCCTTCCAACGGACACTAAACCTGCCTGGCGGTAACTGTGCAGGCAGTCATTATTTGCAACGGGTGTCCTTCACCAGTGTGGGCCTCACCACGGACAGCAGGGGCCATGCAGCAAATGGAACTGGATCCGACAAACACATTTTCATATGACGACAAAGCAACCGTCGTGGAGGGAGAGAAAGGTGATCATGTAACACTGTCTGCGTCCGTCGACGGATGGGGCTGGATTAAATTTTTTCTAAGGGGAAACGGGGTGGGCGGGTGGGGAAACGACCCCGCGATAAGGCCGGTAAAAGAGAGGGTGTTGGTAATGACACTTTTTGTGCTGTGACTACATATTGTACGATTAGACCACGGTGGTCAAAGGTCCGAGTTGCCCTTTGGACTGGACAGACATACCCAGCAGATTGCCCGTGAACGCTTCACAAAGATGGGAAAATGGAGGACCACAGATCCTCTCTCTCTCTCTCTCTCTCTCTCTCTCTCTCTCTCTCTCTCTCTCTCTCTCTCTCTCTCTCTCTCTCTCTC
>JBCIKM010266662.1:0-11980 GCA_039654465.1 Melibe viridis | reverse complement strand
ATACATGACAGCATCGACAGTAATACTCAGTTCCACTGAGTCAGTCGATATAATGGAAGAAGAAGAAGAAGAAGAAAGAGCAGATATATTGGAATTACGTACATAAAGGGTTCTATGGTAGTGTTCTATACATAAGAGGGTCTATAAAAAAGGGTCAAAATTTCAGAAAAAGTGGATGTTTACTGAGCCTTTCAATGACGCTGTGGATGGTAATAGAAGACTGAGTAATCCTTTTTTTATGCAATCATTCACAAGATTTAGTAAATCAAAGCAATATGAAGTCATTTTTTCATTTACTTCACAGCTGTTCATTCTAAAACCTGACCGTAAATTAGATGAAAAAAGTGACATTTGGGGCCTGGGCTGCCTGCTGCATGAAATTGTCACGGGGAAGCCGGTCTGGTTCCAGTATCAGCATGAAACACTGGACGATCTACAAAGAATAGTAAGAATTTCCTATTGTCGCATTGTGTCCTCTTCTTCAAATTTATTGACGGACTCAGGGAGGCTTAGTTCTACTGTCTATGCATAAATGCAGCATCACACTTTCCTACAGCCCGTCAGGACCTGATTTGTTCTTGGGTGTATGTAGCAGAGACGTACAATGCTTGCCTCTTAAGCGAACGGCCCTGGGTACGAGTCCCATGAATGGCAAAAACTATTCCGGTCAATTCTGGTTGGTTGTCACTCCCTGGTGGCATTGAGTAACAGAAACCTCTGAAATCCAAAGAGCTGCGGGTTCGAGTCCCATGAAAAGCAAAAATGAGGGGCTTTTTTTTCTGGTCTGAAGCCACTCCCTGCTCCTAAGTAGGTGGGATCGAGCATCTGTGGTGTCAATGGCCAATGGTTCAATGGCTAACACAACTCGCTACATGTGAGAGTCAACCAACCACGATTGTGGCCAGTGTTTGGAATGGTGACGCGTAGAGTCACTCCTCAGATCAGCTGCCCCATATACAGCCTCTGGTCATTGACGTTGTGCCCTTGGGTAAGGCACTTTACCACACTTACCTCATCCTATCAGTGATGGATGTAAAGCTCGGAGGTCCTCCTGGTTGTTGATCAGACAATCTTGTCTCGATCCGAAATGTTGCAAAGCGCCTAACAGGCTGCTAGTCTCGTCATGTGTTCCATGCTGGTTGTCTGCCAGGGATACGGTAAAGTGTTTAGAGCATGGTGATGACCGTGGATAAGTGCTACATAAATGCTATATATTTATTTATTATTTATTTATCTAGTCCTATCAGAGACGGAGAATTAACTTGGAGGTCTCGTGTGTATTAGGAGGTCCTGTGTGCACGCTACTCACATTAAAGAACTCTTGACAGTTGGAAATCGAAAAGAGTAGGCAGCAAAACCACTGCCCGGGCAAAATTCCAATGTAATCCCTACACGGGCTCAGTAGCTCCAGTGTTGAGGCCTTGGACTTCCATGCTGAATAGCGTGGGTTCTATTCCTGCCGGTGCCATCGTGGTGTGTCCTTGGTTAAGGCACTTTACCAAACTTACCTCGTAGGTCCCCCTGGTTGTAGACGATGTTGTCTTTCTGTCCGAAAAGTTGTAACACGCCTAATAGGCGACTTTTCTCATCAGACATGTTGTATGTTCGTTGTCTGCCAGGGATTGAATGTTATGTTGTAAAGCGCATAGAGCACCCTGGTGGATGTGCGTTATATAAATGCTATCTATTATTGGTGGGTCTTATATACACATTGACAGTAATACTCCGTCTCACCACTAAGTCGGTCAATATAGCCAAAGAAGAGTAAGAATAAGAATACCTTACACTCAGGGACGTTTATAGAAATTAGAATATTATTTCAAAATTCAAGGCATTCAGAGTACCAGATATTGGGTCTTAAATGAATTTTCAAATAACATTTTGTAATATAGAGTTTTTTTCTCAGCTTAAACCTTAGGTTTCAGGGTTTATTCAATTTTTCTGATATTTTATTATTTTTTGTATAATTCATGCTGAAACTAAAATGAAGGTTTTTCTTTAACTGTACTTTGATGAAGCAAGTGCTTAGGGTTGACAAGTGTACATAAATTTTCTTTCTTTAGATGGAAACGGAGAAAAGACCCCCCATCCCTGAAACTTTACATGAACTCTCTGTGGTGTTTGAGGCGTGTTGGGTGGTAAGTTGGCCCTACCTTGTCGTTTTTATGGTAATATGAATAATGAGTGATATCAATTTCAAAATTTTATTTTTTAAAAGTTAGTAACAAAATTTGTTTAAGGTTTATATTAAAGCATTTTCAATGTAAGCATCTGTCTTCATATAGTTATTTGGAGCATCTATACGATACATATCATATGTATTTTTAATGGTTAGTAAAGCTGTCTTCACAAAGCTTTTCTGTTAAAATTTTCTTGTTTCTGTAGAGCTTCAATATCAATTGGGCTCAAATTTAAGTCTTTGATCTGATGTTTCTTGTATTGGGGAACCCTTTAAACGTATTAGAAAACATCTAAAGGCTTTGAGCTCTCAAAAGTTTCAGTAATAAAAGAAAAAGGATTGATTGTGAAATGATAGTGTCCATTTCATTTTTAAATGCTACAGTTTACAAAATGTTAAAATGCTGGAAAATGCTAATGGTTGGAAAGAAATTGTCAGCACATTTTTAAAAAGTTCCCTCTATAAGCATTATCTCATGGGTCGGATTGCTTTTTACAGATAATCCAAAAATATTTCTTGTCTTGCAGGAAAACAGATTCAAACGCAAGGAATTGAATGATCTCAACTGTTTGCTGAAAAGGGTTCTGAACAATTGATTGAGAGCCTCCTCATGTTGTTTATCTTCAGACACGTCCATCCACTGATTAGTTGCTGTGAATATCATTTCATATTATTGTGGCATCACAGTGGTAGATGCCGAATGTTTTAACATTTACAGAGAAATGTCCATGTATTATGAGGAAAGGGAACTGTGTGAGTGTGAAATAGAGGAAGTTAATTTGATAAAAAATGTTGTAATCTCATTTTATGAGAAGGTGTTTTGGTCAGCAATTAAGATTGACTCCGTAATCCAAGATGGCCTTCACCTCTTCTGTGTAGATTTCTGGGGGCATTTAATAGTAGTTGTGTTTGCTGTCAGTTACACTCAAAATATGTCACTGCCTATCAATTAAACAATTTGTAGAGACACATTGAATTTTAGTGAGAAAGGATGCGCCTTTGACTTTCGAACATCAAAGAAGGGCAATTCAAAAACACCCCATTAGAAATATTCCAGAATGTTACGTAGATCGTGTGTAAGGAAGTTCATGAAATCCTTTTGATCAAATTCTACTGCAAACCAAGAAATGGGATTAGTACCTGATGGAATAGTGGTCACAATTTTTTTATATTACGATTTGAAATCAAGAAGTGTGTCTGTAGAGTATTATTATGAAATTTATGTCATAAGTAAGGGAGCAGTAGTTGTTTATTCATATCAATGTGTGAAGTTCCACATATCAGTGTTTTAGAACAGTGGTTCTCACACTTAGGTGTGCTTGATGGTAGATTTTCTCAGGGAAGGATTGCAAGTGAGTTCAATTTTTATTACCACCACTTTTGCTGACATCCGGAAATTGGTATGAAACATCATGAGGTATGATGAATCATCGGAGATTTGGCAGGACAAAGATTTTATCCCTTGTCAGTGATATGAACCACGAAATTGATTCTTTTCAACAGCAAAATATTCAGCAACATTAAAAAAAAACTTTGGGAATATCAGGAGATCTTACCATTCATTGTCGCTTGGAAGTTGCATAGCTGTAATGCAGACAAAATCGTCAGAGAGTGTACAAGGGCCCACGGAGCAGCTCACATCGAGTGGTGCCAATGCTACGATAATCAGATAACACATGGTTGGAATGGAGCAATGTCCTCAATGGAACATTGGTGGGATGTGCTGGGACACCGTCTTGAGAAATCATCAATTTTCAAATAACAAAGACTTGCAGCCAATTTCCATTCATTTCTTTTGTCAATCATTGCACGAGGCATTTAAACTTTATTAACACATCAAGAACAACATAGTTTCCTCCTCCCCCCTCCCCCCATCCCTTTCCTCCAATCACTGATAACTTTCGGGTTTTTTCAATGATGCAGACATTGAAGGTGGCCAAGCAATGATGAGTGTTTGCTTTGCTTACCTGGCCAAGTTTCTCTCATTGTTTTTTTGTCTGGAAATGAACGCCGCCCTGGAAGGGGGGCGATAATGCTCTCTGACAAACCCCCCCCCCCCCTCACTGTTTTTCTCTCTAGATATACGTAATAGACCAGGGTGGTCAAGTGGCTGAGTGGGAGACAACCACTTGAGTTGAATTTCCCTAATTAGAACGTCTTGTGGGAGGGAAAAGATTGATGATGAAGCTTTGAGCAGCCACGTGTCCGTTCAAAATCGTGCTGTGAGACGGTTCTGGGAGTCTTATAGCATGCTCTCAGAGGGTAAATTGGTATAAAAAACACATTCTGTTTCCTAGGAAAGCCGTGATCCGGCGTAAGCGGATCGTGCACTTGGGCAGTGACTACTTATAAAAGCAAAGACTCCTTAGAAACAGTTAAGACAAATAAACAGATATCAGTTGTGAATGCTTGAATATCTTTAATTCGTGGACCGACATTCTAAAATTGATAAAACATTAAGAATTTTGCGATATACTTTGGCTTTGCTTATTATGACATGGGTTGATGTAATAATAGAATGTTATGACAAAATCACAGCAAAGAAAATCTATTATACAATGAATATAATTACACTTATAAATTGGTGAGGAATTTCTTTTGCCGGTCTGTATATTATGATGTATTCTGATCAACATCATAATAATTTCTAGCTGTATCTATACAAAATGGCTTGAAAATTTTAAAATTAAGATCAAGACAGAATTCTTGTATCTTCAGGATGGCTAAGTGGAATCACCTCAATGATGAAAGGAAAAATAAGATTTTTGTCAATACCAGTGGTTAAAAAAATGCAATCTTTAGTCATATTTGCCCCACAATAAATTATGTGTTTTTTCATATTGTTGGATTGAGACAGGATTTTTGTGCCATTTAAACCATAAGATTTTGTTTATTTATTTTAAGGCTGATGCCTAGCAAGCCATAAACTTTTTTTGTTTGTTTTGTTTTGTTTTGTTTTTTTTCATCCTTGTGGGACGACAACCTCCCTCCCATACACCCATAAATTCTTTTATTTTATTTTCCTCTCTCCCAGCTAATTAGGAGGAACGTGCGTGCAGGAATCAATTCAGCCTTAAAAGACGTGGTTATGCATTTTACACTTTTTAGGAAAAGCAAGTTTTGAAAACGGGCGTCATGCGCTACACATTTTATGTGGTGTTTAGGAAACCATGTTTAGCTATTATGCATTTTATGCTTTTTAGGATAAGCAGTTTTCTAACACCAAGTGTTGTGTGCTACACATTTTATGTGGTTTGTAAGAAAATCTCATTACACGATTACGCATGTTATGCTTTTTAGGAAAAGCAGAGGCATCGTATGCTCCACTTGTTTTACTTATCTTTAAAGTGGTTTTCAGAAAAACCTGCAAATACTTACGTAGGAAACGCTCATTTCATCAAGCTGATACTATTTAGGGGTTGTAACAGCTGAGTAAGGTTGACAGTGACAGTAGACCTCAAATCGTAGCAGTTGAACTGGCAAGGAGACCCAACTTTGAGGGGTAGAGGCCGAAACAGCTGTGCAATCTCTCCTGAAGATCTTGTATTCCGGTCAGCGGAGAAAATTTAGGCTGTAGGCAGTACTCCTGGCTGTTTTTGTTTAGTTGTTAACTTTTTGTGTCCAGAATTTTTCTTTTTTATCGTGTTTTTTTTTGGGGGGGGGGGTTTCAGCAGCTGGGAGCTCCTCCCACGGACAATGAATTATGTGTTCATTATTGTTTTTTGTTTTATCATCCATATCCCTTCATTCCACATTAGCAGTGACGGGACCCAGCAGCTCCAATGAGCTGGGAAGTCCTCTGGATCCCAAGAAATGAAGACAGGCAGATGATCAGTCAACTGTGCCTGGCATAATGAGTAATACATATGGAGTATTACTCAATCTTAAGCCAAACAATAGCTGCTGTTGCCTCGGTGGTATCTGCTCATTGAGAATGACTAATGAGCTGATTTACCCCAAGGTGGGTGTTCCATTATTCATAGAATCAATGTCACTATAACCGCACCAGTAAAACTTGCTATAAAGACGTTGCATTTCTGCAGCATTTATCATATTATGTTTGCCCATGACTTTCTTTTTTATTTTGAGGTTCCTGCCTGACATAAAGGCAACAAAGTCAATAGCTCATCTCACATTGAGAAGGATTATTGTTCGTCTCTGGTGGCTTTATTTCAATGAAATGACTCTTAACCGATGGAAATGAACGACGGTAAATTGTGAAGCCAAGGGTCCAGCAATTATCTGCTTCCTTTAAATTAAAATGGCATGGTTGATTTTTATTCACAAGGTCTTTTACAGTTCTCAAATCAGATGTAGTAAATAGATTACTTTTGTATTTGTCAAAAAAATAGCTTCTCATTAACATTTCTTTCTTGTTTTTACTTTACAACACTCCATGTTTTTGATTCCTTGAATATTGCATTTTTGTCCTGACGATGGCAGCTCATCTTGGTATTAAAATTTGTAAGCTAGGACTAAAATTACTTAAACTTTTTTATTTGCATTTTATCAGGGTAACTATAAAAGACTTCTGGATTCTTCTTCATTTGTTGGCGTTCCTGATTTGTACTTTGGCTGTAAATGAACAGTCAATTTTGTAGATGTTATCATAGCTATCATAGGCATGGTTGATTTTTATTAACAATGTCTTTTACAGTATGTTAATCTGACTAATAATTAACACTTGGTGTTGGGAATATTAACATTTTTTAATTATTTTTTTTAAGGGGGCTTCTGGGATAGGCGTCTTGCAGGCAATGAGTTAACTCTTAAAACGGTGATCAACGCTGCCAGCATCGATCGGTATTTCCTGCATACGGCGATCAACGCTGTCACTGTTGATTGTGATTCTTGCTATTATTTCGTGTTTCGCACAAAGTATGAGTTTTTTATATACCTATAAACACTTTGACATGGAAGTAGAATACTAATATCAAGAGTTCATTCAAGAAAATAGCACCAGTTTGAAGTCTATGGTGTTTTTTAGCAATAAAATTCCACTGTCTCAGCTTTTGTTATGATTTTCACTTTCTTGGGCTTAGAGGCTAACTGTAATTGGTGATTACAATCAAAATAAAAGACGTAGCGTGCCTTCTAATTGTTTTGCTGCTGAATATATGTCGGTTTTATATGTTGACAGCGTTTTTGCCACCTCTGATTGTGATTGTAGCTGCAGCAGTAATGTTGACGATGATAGTGACTGATACGAATTTTGATGGGTAAACACCCACTCCTTGTATTGGTCTGACAAAAAGTGTCATAATTGTAAAATGCTGGGGTGGATTTTTTTAAATTCAAAGTTCCTTTTATTACTTTTGGATTATATTAATCACAAATACCAATGGAGTAATTTTTTGAAATCCACTTTGCGAGAAATTCAGAGGTTGGTCATGAATTCTATTTATTTATTTATTTTTTAAACAGGAGCATCAAACGACAGCCTCTTACACTGAACAAAACAGTAAAAAATAACATCATAGAATTATTCTTCAATCTTTCTTCGTTACAATGCTACCACACATGATGATCATCTGCTCACTCTGTGCCGTTTAGTGAGTGTTTTTGGACTGCTAGTCAAAGGGGAAAAATCTATCTCACATTTAGCCCACCATTAACGTGGAAAATGGACTGCCCTTTTAAGAGTTAAATAAACAACTCTTTATTTCTTTAAACAGCCCTTCTATTTTGTCCAGAAAAGGGCTTCTCATTTTTTGTTTTGTTTTGTTTTTCTTCATCAATTTTGGTGTTTTTTATTCTTTCATGTTTGTTTTGTTGATGGCTGCTTGTTTCAAGTGATGTTAGAATATTTAAGAGAGTGGTACAAAATCACTTTAACAATTTTTAATCATATTTTTAGAAAATCAATCTATCATCTCATTTTTTGTCTAGGAAAACTCTTGTTCCTTCTTCATTTGTTGTTTTTTATGACTTTTTACCATTGCTTTTACAATATCATGAATCCGGTTTGTCCATTATGTATTTCACAATTTTTGTACCCTGTGGCTTGTGTCTATACATAAGATTTTGGTTTTGATGAGAAACCAAGAGTCAGAATCTGATTTAGTCTTGCTTGTGGGTCAAACGATGTTGGTAGATAGTTTGCCGTTATCACAACCCCTTGCCTCTTACACCCTGTTTTCTGGTCCTGGTTAGGATGGTATGGAGAGGCTCCAGGCCTTTTAAAACTTTCACACGCCCAGTTGTCTCATAGCTGGGGTGTAAAAGCCAAAGGGGCAACATAAAGCTTTGTGGTGGGTGTCTCATTAAGAACAAAACACTATTGTTAGCTGTTAGCGATTTTGTTTATGAATCTACCAATGAAGACATTTAACCTGCCACAGTCCCTGATGGGATCTACTTCTTGTTCTTGTCTTGAAGTTAAAACAAGAGCTATCATCTTACTTTTTGTAGCTAGGGAATCAAAACTGTAGTTGTTTATAAATGAATGAATGAAAATTTACATTTGTATAGCACCCACCTCCACATTAAGCATAAGATATTCATTGGTGCTAAAAAAAAATGTATTTAATGTTCAAGAATCAATTATATTCAATTTCAATTTCACAATAAGGGGCAAAAATGGAAAACACAATTTTTTTCATAGTTATTACAACCATACACTTTTAAAAAATATTCTGATTTCAGATTTGTTTAGAAAGCAGGAAAAGAATCAGGTTTTTTGTCTGATCAGAGATGCAATTCTATATACAGCAAAAGTAAAAGAGCGATTGAAAATAATATAAGTGCTCAGGGGAAAAGAACTTCTAGATAAAGAGTAGGAAGTGGAGGATCTTAATTGAATTTGTTTATTTTTTGTGTGGAGTGAATCTTGCCTGAGTTTTTTCAGTGGAAATCACTATCAATTCAGCGACTCTGGTTTATTGCTGAGCTTGAAACCACTTTTTTTAGAGTGGCGGATGGCTCAGTTGGTAGGCCCACTGTCCTGGCAGTGGCCAGGTCCTAGGCTCAATTGTCTCCTTGGACGACCTCCAGAGTTCGTATCTATTTCCTTTCTTTCTATGGCCTTGACTCATCTCCGCACTGTGTCTGTACCATTTCCCATTATTGTCACCTTTTGGGCAGCCTTTATCCTGCCTGTTGTGTTGTGCCCTTGGATGTTCTGTGGGTTGCTTTTGGCTGTGGGAGATGATATAACATTTTACCTGTCAATCATCTCTTTGTGTCATGTTTGTGAGAGGTTATATTTTTTCTCCTGGAAATCATTGCTCTGTGAAAATATCTCTTGCAAGTTCAAAGTCTAAATGGCCCTTTACGTTTGGATCATCTTGCTTTTTCCTCTTGGGCGCCTCCATGACCTTCTTGTATTATGTTGCCCTAAAACCAACACCAAACAATGTGACAATGAGTTACCTGATTGAACGACACGATTAGCACTGTATTGTCATTGTATCATTTTGGTCAAAACTCCCTCTGAGTCTGAGGTGTTTCCCAGTCGGTGGGTTTCCCTGGTGGGCACTTCTACTTCTGTTTCTGATGTCTTTGCTCTGAAGCTATCGTCTTACTATTGTGTGTCCTGTTTTTTGTTGTCTAGTTAAATTTTAAATGGCCATCCCCTATTTCATGCCTTTTGGTACATAACTCCAAGGTCACAAGTTCAATGTAATAAGTACTTTAGTTTAAAAAAGGGAGTTTAAAGATCCTGGGTCTTCCTGGACCATAATGCTATTATGGATTATGACCATTGCTTACTTTTCTGAGCAGAGATATTTTTAAAAAATTTAAATCATCTCTTTGTGATATCGTTATGTGTTTTGTTGAGAGAGGATGTTTATTTTTTCAGTGTAAATCATCTCTCTGCTGTTTGTGGTTTCATCTGTTCCCTCTTTGAACTAATTCTATAATCTTACTTTCCTCTGGGCTCCTCTGTGAGCCTCGTGTGTTTAGGGGCCCTAAAACCTCCAATAAACCAACAAACAAATTACTCTGTCGTTCTCACTACCTTCCTGTATGTCTAGCAAAACAATCTGTCAGAAAGGAATTTCTTGGTGAAAGATTTTCTTTTTTAACTTGTTCATCTATGACATATACATGAGAATTTTTTCCCTATTGTAAAAGATGTATGAGAAAATCTTATTTGAGTATGTGTTTGTTTAAATTCTCTCTTTAACACATCTTGTGGAGATTTTTTTTTCATCTTGTAAATAATCTATATAGCTTTTGTTTTCTTCTCATATCCCCCCTCCCCCTTTCTCTCTCTGAGATTGAAATTTTTATATATGTATATTTATATAATATAAAACTCCAATACATTTTTAACTCTTTACTTTCATGTAATATTCTAGAGTTACATTTATTAACACTTTTCTGAGGTACCCATATACTCTCATCCATGTATTGTTAGTTAGATGCAGCCTCACTTATTTCCACTTCTGTCCTCCCTCAAATTTTGATATCCTGATGGCCTATGCCTGTGAAGATTCATTCATTCCTCTCTAAATACATTGAAAATTCACATCACGGTTTGTTGGGTTTTTTGTGTGGTCTTTTGCTTATAATTTTCTCTATCTGTTTAAAGGCAGAAAACGCCCATTTCACATTTCACATAAATTGAATGTGTGGTATATTTATTTCAAGAAGAAAAAAGCTTTTTCTCTAACAACTAACATAAATATTTTGTTTTGGACACTTGCATGCAGCTTTCAGTTTCAGTCATGTGGTCTTATTTATTTGCAATTGTTTTTCCATTGTCAAGTGTCAGTAGTCAGGTTTTCACCTTAATTCTTCATTGTCTTTTTATTTTATGCTCAAAGTTTTATGTTTTAGCATTTTTTACTGTCACTTTTTTTTTACCTAAAAATCAGACCTCTCCAAATAAACCAAATTTAAGTTTGGGAAAATATTTGTTTGAGTACGATGTCAAGTGGAGGACAAGATGAAGCCAAATATAAAGGTAAATAGGTAAAGAAAATAGCGATAATAAATTGTCTCAAAAAGTCGACCTCCACGGCCGAGACTGGAACCACAAATTGCCAGTCCAGTATGCTAACCATTACACATTGTGCTTGACTGTTTGTTAGAGAGTGGATTGTGCTGGGGTTTTGTCAGGGGAAATCATTGTCACGGACTCATGTTTATCATTGAGCTTGAAAACACTTCTTTTTTAAGTGGTGAGTGGCTGAGTGGATGAGCTCACTGTTCTGGCAGTGGCCAGGCGATGGGTGCCATGGCAGGCCTCAGATTCAAATCCGTTTTCAGACAAGTTCCAAGCTTCCTGTTTTATTCCTCTCTGTCCATGGCTATCTCATCTTGGCACCATTCTTCTTAGTTCTAATTGTACCCTGAAGATTCTAAAATGAGGAATCAGGCAAGCTAAGAAAAATCATCTGTCTGGTGGCAATGAAGATAACCACTTGTCAAGCTGAAACAAGTTGAGTGACAATAAATTCTGAGTTTCATTCAAAACGCGACCCTTTCCATGCTCCAAAAGGAATAGTTTCAAACTAGTGTGTTTTCTTTTTTTTTAACAATCAATTTTTAAAA
The DNA here is from genome assembly GCA_039654465.1 of Melibe viridis. Lineage (NCBI taxonomy): Eukaryota > Metazoa > Mollusca > Gastropoda > Nudibranchia > Dendronotidae > Melibe > Melibe viridis. The sequence continues at coordinate 300 of JBCIKM010266662.1, read as the reverse complement.
ACTGGGAGTCATTTATCTCAAGTGGTTAGGGATTATGTCAATTATTATTTTTAAAACCTGAGTCAAACAGTACCTAATAAAGATTGAAATAGCTATTCAATAAGACATTGAAAATTGAATTCTGCGAATTATCCATTATGAAACTCCTCATTAAGAAGGCGAACGATAAGAACCAATTGTGGACTTTTTCAGTGCCAGGCCGTGAAGCCATCCACAGATAAACCCGTGGTCTGTCCACTGAGGAATTGAGGTTGGAGGCGTCCTTGGTACCTCTTCTACTTCTGTTTCTTTTCTTTCACT
>JBCIKM010266552.1:0-11980 GCA_039654465.1 Melibe viridis | reverse complement strand
TGTAAAGCGCATAGAGCAAGACCTAGTCCTGGTTATGCGCTATATAAAAGCTATTCATTATTATTATTATTATTATTCTTACAGGCACCAAAGAACGCTTCACTCTCTCCCCCCCCTGTCCCGCCTCCGAGGTGTAAGATTATATTTGAATGGCCCCTATGCTTATTATATTATTATCAGGTAGGGTAATTTTGTATACTGACTTTCCTCTTACTTGTGAAATAAGGCTGTCAATTTGTGGGTAGGCCCTTTGACACCCATTTTAATTGTGTCTTGTATCACCTGTAAAATAATGAACATAGCTGAGAGTCAGTGAAGTGAGAGGCACTTGTGTCTCACAAGTATGGCTAGAATTTACTGGTTTCTTGAAGTTTATTTTGGGAAATTTAATGAGGCTTAATCATGATTTAGCGCAGCACCTTATTTTCCCTGGGGGCTTGGAGGAAAGCAGATAAAAATTTTGAAGAGAGATGACAGTCTATTGGGACAGGCAAATCTGTTAGTGTCAGTCTATGATGCCTTAAAGCATGGTCATCGAGAGGAAGTATGCTTGATGTGAAAGGTGCTTGAATTCAGAGTCGAAATAAATTCTAGGTGAAATGAATATAAAGCAGGTGACATTAGATTAGGTGTCTCATCAGTGTGTCTGTGTGTGCTTTCCTTTGCTGTTGTCTCTTTTATGTTCTCATCATGTGCGTCTTTCTCCCTCACTCATTGTTTATTTCTCAATTTCTCACACTTACAGAGCTGCAGTGATAGTTTTCTTTGTGCCGTGGGTCATGAGACAAGGAGTTCATGAAAGTTTATCTATCAAAATTAGACGTTACTTTGTTATGAAGCCTGCCTGAAGCTGATGTTATTGTAGTTTACATACAAAAAATTTGGTAAGGGCAATTTTGGGAGTTTTAGTCTGAAAGGTGCTTAATGGCAGCTTGTTTAAAGGTGGTATGAGCTGTTGTTAAATTAAAAGTGAAAATTTTTTTTGAATTAGTTATTATTTTCTCTTTTTCATTTCACAGATCATGTCACAAGAGATATTAGATATCACAGGGGTGGCGTACATCTGCTCGTCATTACTGCCTGATCACCCTGAATTACTTGGTGTGTTAGTTACCAGTGACAGAACACAGTTTACTTTGGTTGGTCGTCAGCACTCATGCTCCCCAAACGACCCAGAGGATGAAGATCATCACACATGTTGCTTTGATGATTCTTGCCAGAAACTAGATCTCGAGGTGACACGGATTCATTTTAATGATTTCAAGAAAAAGTTTGTTCTGCCCCACGTCATGAAAACAGGAGAGGACAACTTTACCCTGACTTCCAAGCATGTGCAATTTTTTACAGATGATTTACTAATTGGGGAGGATGCCCAAAAGGTTGCTGTGAAGTACATTTCAGATAGACTGGAAGGCAAGGACTGCCTTGTTTGCATTGGTGAAATGAAAATTAAGTTTCCCCAAAATTCATGATGCTGACTTATGTTTCATAGTCATATTAGCTCTCGTGGAAGTATGTGCGACTAATTCCAATACCACCATGCCTCCTACTATACGTAACACTGTATGCTTACAACTGTTTTCGTTTGTCACTTTTTTGAGACATCTACATCCACATGCTGGATTAGGGCAGAGGTGTGAAAGCAAAGGTTCAAGTTTCTTCTTTGAGCAAGATTGTTGAAGTGCTGGTTTCTAAAAGACAGATTTCTGATTTAAAAAATAATCAAAAGCATTTTGTATTTTTTTGAGCCTATAGGATACAATAGATTTGTTTCAAATTTCATGAAAGACAATGTCTCATCAGCCCCGTGTTATGAGACAATGTCTCATCAGCCCCGTGTTATGAAACAATGTCTCATCAGCCCCGTGTTATGAGACATTGTCTCATCAGCCCCGTGTTATGAGACATTGTCTCATCAGCCCCGTGTTATGAGACATTGTCTCATCAGCCCTGTGTTATGAAAATGTTATGAAGAAGATTGTTTTTATTGTATTTAAGGAAAAAAACATCTGCCACTGCTCAGTTGATTAGCCCGCCATTCTGGCAGTGGCCAGGTGAATTGGTGCCGTGGCAGGTCCTGGGTTCGATTCCCTCCTCCGATGACTTCTGTTTTTTTCCTTTCTCTCTATGGCTTTGACTGACCTCGGCACTGTGCCTTGTACTATTTTCTGTTCATTTTCTATCTTTTACACTGAAGCTATCGTCTTACTCTTACTTTTTTCCCTTTTCTATGATGTCCTGTTTTCGGTGTTTTGTTTGGTCATTGATCATCCCCTATTTCAAACCTTTTGGTACCTCTGCAGGGTCACAAGTTATATGTACTTTTTCCCATTTTCTGTGATGTCCTGTTTTTGTTGTTTTGTTTGCAACTCAGTAGTCATCCCTTATTTCATGCCTTTTGGTACATAACTGCAGGGTCATAAGTTAAACGTAGCTAATGAGTACTTTTGTACACAAAAGTAGTTTAAAGATCCAGGGTCTTCCTGAACCCTAATGCTGTTATGAGTGATGGCCATTGCTTATTCTTGTTTGGAGAGATAGTATTTTTTCATTGTAAATCATCTCTTGGTGGTGTCGATATGTGTTTTGAGAGATGATATTTATTTTTTAGGTTAAATCATCTTTCGTCTGTTTGTGGTTTGATCTGTTCCCTCTTTGAACTAGTTCTATCATCTTACTTTCCCCTGGGCTCCTCTATGACCCTTGTGTGTTATGAGGCCCTAAACTAAAACCACCAATAAACAAACAAACAAACAAACAAGTTAAATGTACTGAGTACTTTTGTACACAAAGGGGGTTTAAAGATCCTGGATCTTCTCTTCTTGTACCATAATGCTTTTATTTTTGTAATAAGAGATGATATATTTTGTCATTTTCAGTGCAAATCATCTCTCTACTTTGTGGTTTGATCTGTTCCCTCTCTTTGTGGTTTGATCTGTTCCCTCTTTGAACTAATTACATATATCATCTTACTTTCCTCTGGATTCCTCTATAACCCTCTATATCTTTTGGGGCTTACCATCAATAAATAAACAAACAAGTTAAACATGCCAAGTACTTTAATACACAAAAAGGGTCTAAAGATACTGGGTCTTCATGGACCATAATGCTGTTATGAGGGATGGCCATTGTTAATTTTTGTTTTGAGGGATACTATTTTTTGTCCATTATAAATCATCTTTAGGTGGTATCAATTTGTGTTTTGAGAGATAATATTTATTTTTTAGTGTAAATCATCTCTCCGCTGTTTGTTGTTTGATCTGTAGCCTCTGTTAACTAATCAATCATCTTACTTACCTCTCGGCTTCAGTGGTGTCGATATGTGTTTTGAGAGATATTTATTTTTTAGTGTTAATCATCTCTCTGCTGTTAGCGGTTTGATCTGTACCCTCTTTTAACTAATTATTTCATCTTACTTTCCTCTGGGCTCCTCTATGACCCTCATGTGTCGTGAGGACCTAAAACCTCCAATAAACAAACAAACAAATTTTCTTCTTCTTCCTCTTCTCCTCCTCCTCTAATTATTATTATTCTCCTCCTCCTTCAATTCATGTGTGCCTAGTACTGTCACTAGGTAGGGAATATTTCAGAATTTTTCCTGAACAATGTTCTTGGGGTCAACTCTTTCCTCCAGCCAAGAGTTCTTTTACGTGGTCACAGTCACAGTCACAGGGAACTTCGTTTATTGTCCACCTCTGATAGTGTTAGGACTAGAAGCTTGATTCTACCTACTGCTACTAGTTAGGATCAGGAATTAGCTTCAGACCAGAAAATTGATCTGCACTGACATACTTTGCCATCATGGGACTCTAACCCAACTCCTTTATGCCACAAGGGAGTGACAACCTACAAGAAAAAAAAACAAACTTGTTTGCTCATTGGTAGTTTTTGGGCCCCACATGAGGGTTATAGAGGAATCCATAGGAAAATAAGATAATAATATTAGTCAAAGAGGGAACAGATCAAACCACAAACAGCAGAGAGATGATTTATACTAGAAAATAAATATAATCTCTCCTTGCAAAAATAAGCAATGGCCATCACTCATGACAGTGACAGCATAATGGTTCAAAAAGTGCCAGGATCTTAAAACCCTCTTTGTGTACTTGTGACCTTGTAGTTATGTTCCAAAAGGCATGAAATAAGGGATGACCATGGAGTTTCAAACAAGACAACAACAACAAAAAATAAAAAAAATAAATTAGGCCATCATAGAAAAGGGGAATAGGTGAGACGATGTATTCAGTGTAAAAGAAAAGAAATCGAAGTTCCCACCAATCGCCAAGCAAAACAAGTTGGTTCCGAGTCTCATTTCTATGATCCATGGGGTTTTTGGTAAATTGATAAAGGGGGCATATAACATGAGGATGTGTCATGCTCTTTTGATGGCCTAGCTGAAAACCTATTCATGAACATTCGGAAAGAGAGAATAATAGAGATTGTCTGTTGGAGGTTAGGGCCCCACGACACACAAGGGTCGTAGAGGAAAGCAAGATGATATAATTAATTCAAAGAGGGAACAGATCAAACCACAAACAGAAGAGAGATGATTTACACAAAAAAATTAATGTCATCTCTCAAAACAAATACGACACCACAGAGAGATGATATTTTTTGTTGTCATTGTAAATTATCTCTCTGTGGTGTTATGTGTTTTGAGCAATAATATTTGTTTTTGTTGGTGTCACCTCTGGTGTTTGTGGTTTAATCTGTTCCCATTTTAACTTATTCTATCATCTTTCCTTTATGACCCTTGTGTGTCGTGGGGCTTTAAACGACCATTAAACAAACAAGATCTATTTCAATATATAGAATAGTAGTGGAAAACGCCACCATCCTTACCAGCCAAGAAGGCGTAGGTTCAAAATAAATTACACCCACTCTGGCTGATGGCAAAAATGTGAGCTTGTGATTGGTGACTACATTGAGAAATAAATGGCTCCATTCCAAAATTCAACATCGTAGTTTTTTTTTTTTCGTGGTCAGGTAAAAAACAAACAAACAAAAACTATAAAACTTACGAACCCCCCTTGTGTTTTTATCTTGTTTATTTTAGTTGTGTATTGGATAGTAACAAAATTTGAATTAGAAAAGAAATACAAAGCATGAATTAAAAGTTAAAGAACAACTTTCATTGAAATAAGCTTGCCCTCCATTTCCGAAAATAAAATCCCACCAGGCTTGAAATGGCTATTGTACAAAGGAACGTATCTGACCTAACTGATAAGTACTGAAATTATGAATTATTACGATTTATTGTTAACAGTTAAATTGCAGCGGTAGATACACACAAAAGTTATGAACGAAATGAATTTAAAGTTAATGGTTAAAAAATACTAACATTCTGAGAGTTTCGATGAAGATGATGAAAAATGTAATAATAGAATTGGTAGGTATTTAATACACACGCTGATGATGACGATAACAGTACCAATCTAATAAAAACGACATTATTAATCAACATCAAAATTTTAATAATGATAAGCAGTAATAGTATTTGTGATGATAATCATATAATGATCCAAATGTCACATGACCAGTTTGCTTGAAATACGAAATGACTCCTAAAGTAGGGCTTAAAACGATCTGAAAAAATGCCAATGGTTTTTGTTTTCTAGCTAAAGGTGTACGTTCAAGAAAAGTTGACAATGACTGTATATTTTTTTCCCTTAAAATCAAATCCGATATAAAAGAGAATCCGAGAATGGAGGTACTATGTTCTGGTGGTTTTAGGGCCCCAAGACACAAGGGTCACAGAGGAGCCCAGGGGAAAGTAAGATGATAGATTGGTCAAAGGAGAGAACTTGTTAAATCTCAAACGACATCGAGGTCACACACACCTCATCATCATCATCTCTCAAAACACAAAGAAACGCCACGTTTTGCCATGGATGAACAGCTAAAATGCGCCCTATTCTTTTCGATTTCCAACAGCCAAGGGCTCTTAAATTTGTGCAACGTGCATACGGGACCTTCTTGTCTACTGTCTCTCTCCGAAAGGACTAAATGCACGATCCCACCTACTAAAGACCTGGGAGTGGCCTCCGACCAGAAAAAACGGCCCATCATTTTTGCTTTTCATGGGACTCGAATCCGCGGCTTTTCGATTTGAGAAGTTTCTGTACCTCTGTGTCACCAGGGAGTGGCAACCGACCAGAATTAACCGGAATAATTTTCGCCGTGCGTGGGACTTAGAACCCAGGGCCTTTCGCTTGAGAGGCGAGCAGCGTACCTCTCTACCCTATACGTCCCTCCCCACTACAGTAGCTAGATACAGTAGAAATGTTTGTATGAAAAGGAAAATGCAGTCTGGGAATATCCACTGGACGACACTCAGCAAGGAAATCAATATTCCTTAAGTTGTGAACAGTACCGACCCCAACGTAAGAATACACAATAGTGATTCGCTGTTCCCTTGGTTGTGATGCGTCACAGTGCCAGTGCCAACCCCAACTTAGAAGACGACTCAATAGTGATTCGCTGTTCCCTTAGTTGTGGCGTGTCACAGTGCCAACCCCAGCGTAAGAAGACGACACAATAGTGAGTCACTGTTCCCTTAGTTGTGATGTGCCACAGTGCCAACCCCAGCGTAAGAATACGACACAATAGTGATTCGCTGTTCCCTTAGTTGTGACGCGTTACAGTGCCAACCCTAACGTAAGAAAATGACACAGCAGTGATTTGCTGTACCCTTAGTTGTGACACGTCACAGTGCCAACCCCAGCGTACGAAACAATAGTGATTCGCTGTTCCCTTAGTTGTGACGTGTCACAGTGCCAACCCAAGCGTAAGAATACGACACAATAGTGATTCGCTGATCCCTTAGTTGTGATGTGTCACAATGCCAACCCCAGCGTAAGAAAACGGCACAATGGTGATCAACAAGACGCTATTCATGCATTGCAGTTATCATAACGAGAGGGGATCAAAACAAACAAAGGATTACATATCTCACATTTTAAAGATTTTAAGAGCTGTCTGTTTGTTTGTGTATTGGAGGTTTTAGGGCCCTACGACACACGAGGGTCATAGAGGAGCCCATTAAGAAGAGCTTTCGCTTTCTGGATCAACACTAGAAGATTGTTTACTCGCCAGACTTTCACTTTCACTTTCCCTTTCAGAAGTATCTTTATCTTTAGTGTAGTCGACAACGCCCTGTGGTTCCCCGTCAAATGGTGTATATCTCGTTTTCGGAAGCGTACTCAAGACGACCATCACGACACTAGCACAGAGAATGATACAAAGAATGCAGAGGACGATGATCAGAAAGACGTCAGTAAAACTCAACGGGTTAGAGCCAGACAGAGAGAGACATGGCGAGCTGGAGAACTTTTTGAAATAGGGAGTTTGCCTTGGGAAGCTCGAGACAGCCATAGCATTGCACTTGCAGTTAACGGGGCCTGGGTTAGCAAACACGACACTCTCTTGCTGCCAAACTCCATATTGAATGACCTGAAACGGTTGAAATGCTCTGTTTTGAATCCAAAACACATTTTTCTTTAGGTTGAGAACAATATGAGAATAAACTGAATTGGCCAGAACTGACGCATTAACAGAGGATTTTATGTTTACCCCGTCGCGCAAATTTATTATGTCAATACCATCTTTATCCGAAGTTGCAAGTATGACAGACACGTACTGCTTCATCTTTAATGATTTCTTCATGTCCAAAGGAAACACAACGGCTTTCCAAACCCATTTCGTCACCGGCGGTATCGTTGCCATACAAGTAGGGTAAGACGAAGAGGATGTTGAGAGGAACTGAGTCACCATGATTATGCCGGTGGCACCAATGTGGAGGGTGTGTTTGGAAACAAATTCCTCCCAATTGAGAAATCTTCTGAGGTTGGTCCAAGTCGTTGTCCCACGGCTGACGCATTCTTTCACCGTAAGGGCAATGGAGGAACTCGGAGATAAAGATATAACTCTTACAATATTCATACCGAATATACACGGTACGACATACTCCTTGTTAAAGAAAGAAACAGGAGGGAGCATTTCCAGCAAATGGCCCATTTCCCTGTTACTGATGTCCCCGTTTCCAGCAAAAACATGGAAGTCCGATGGTGAAACAAGCCTGAGTCCATTCAGAGACGATACAGTAGACGTGACATAAACTGTCTTTAGTGCAGGGATCAATATATTTGATTTATCTGCCACCCGTCTACCGTCCACGCGGATATTTGGAGAAAGCTTTCTGTAGGTCATTTGGACGTGTATGTCCCTAAATTTGTCGACATTCGTTAAAGCAACATAGCTGATATGGTTGCCTTTCGCGTCAGCTGTAAGTACCACGTAATCTTTTCCAAGACATTCATTAGGGAAAGCTAAGTAGGTGTCCAGCGGGGTGGTCTTCTCCCCCAATCCCTGTAACAGCTGCACTGTCAGGAATTTTGTTTCCCGATAGGCAAGGGTCCAGTTGAAAGGTCTCTTGTCATGGATTTGGCAAGTAGATTTGTAACCAGACTGAAGGAATGGTGGTGGTTTAGGCGTCTCTTTTGGCCACAATCCTGTTGTCTTTTCAGTGAAATCGTCGAAACGAATTTGATAAAAACAGGACCAGAAGTGTATCTTTGAATTTGTTGAAGGATTTGGTGTAGGAAGATAAAAACTGTATTTCTTCCACTGGCACCTTGCTTTATGACTAATAGACAAGAGGTAAAGAATAAACACGTATGCGGATTGTCTGTCAGAGATAAGAAACATTGTTATCTTTTGTCTTATGTTAGTTTGCTGACGTTATCTTATGATATAAAGGATAGAGTTAGGGAAAGGCAGACTTTTCAAATCTATAAAATAGCATCTCTCATATGTTTAACTTTACTTGCCAGTGTTGTGAGAGAAATTCATATGTTTGTGATCAGCGCTTTCGGCTTTAATCTTCACGGAAGTAAGCGATTCCCAATGCTTTGTCATTTACTGGTAGATTATTTATTCCCGAAAGAAAGTTTTTGTTAACGACTTGTCAGCACCACATTCCTTAAGCTTTTCTGACATTTTTCGGTGGGGTCATACCATAAGTTATGTTGGGTCCGAGGTTATAAGTGTAGAATTTGACTCGCTTTGACGTCATTATTATCTAAATAAATATAGAAGTAATGGCGGGGAGCAGACACCTTGAATCAAAGATTGTGAAAATAGTAATTGTATGAATACGGTGTCGAGAGGAGAACAAGACAAAGCCATAGAGAAAGGTAAATAAAAACAGAAAAATACAGAAAAATAAATTGTCTAAAAAAATCGACCTCCACGGCCGGGACTCGAACCACGGATCTCTGGTGAAACAAGCCTGAGTCCATTCAGAGATAATACAGTAGACGTGACATAGACTGTCTTTAGTGCAGGGATCAATATATTTGATTTATCTGCCACCCGTCTACCGTCCACGCGGATATTTGGAGAAAGCTTTCTGTAGGTCATTTGGACGTGTATGTCCCTAAATTTGTCGACATTCGTTAAAGCAACATAGCTGATATGGTTGCCTTTCGCGTCAGCTGTAAGTACCAGAGATCCGTGGTTCGAGTCCCGGCCGTGGAGGTCGGTTTTTTTAGACAATTTATTTTTCTGTATTTATTTACCTTTCTCTATGGCTTTGTCTTGTTCTCCTCTCGACACCGTATTCATACAATTACTATTTTCACAATCTTTAAATAAATATACTCTGCACGAGTAAATCACTGATTTGCTATGGATTGGCTATGATAATAATAGTTATAATAATAATAATAATAATAATAATAATAATCATAATAATAATAATAATAATAATGATAATAATAATGATAAGAATAAAAATCTTTATTGTTCTTTTTCAGGCAATTCAAAAGAAATTTTCATCTGTTGTCATAAGTCTTTGTCTCTATATTTGATTTGAACGTATTCTTATATTATACAATTTATATCTTCTTCTTACTCCTCGTCTTGTCCTCTCACTTTAACGTTACTGACCAATGTGACCGGCTAGAAAGCGCTGATCCGATATTTAGGTGTTTTACATAGAGTGCGTGGGAGGGGCGGGGGTCGTCCTTTCCCATCTATCTTTATCCCTACTTCGACGTCTATTTGTGTGAAATGCCCTCTTCAGAGTCATGCCGTGAGGTCCTGATATCGGCATTTTAATAAAACGGCCGTATCTAACTCATATGCAATGCCGATACATTCCTGCACTCTAGGGAATGCCGATACATTCCTGCACTCTAGGGAATGCCGATACATTCCTGCACTCAAGGTACTCTAGGGAATGCCGAAACATTCCTGCACTCTCGGGAATGGCGATACATTCATGCACTCTAGGGAATGCCGATACATTCCTGCACTCTAGGGAATGCCGATACATTCCTGCACTCTCGGGAATGCCGATACATTCTTACGCTCTAGGGAATTCCGATACATTCCTGCACTCTAGGGAATGCCGAAAGATTCTTGGATTCTATAGAATGCTGAGACATTCCTGCTTTCTATGGAATGCCCAGACATTTCTGCACTATATGGAATGTTGCGACTTTCCTGCTCTGTATGGAATGCCGAGCCATTTTTTCAAATTCATATTCATATTGATTTTGACAGAAGCCTATTCATTATATAAAATAGAATATTTTGTTGGATTGTGCGAAGAAGACCTTGTACCCAAAGTTGGGAAGACTAAAGAAGTTATCATTGATTTTAGAAGACAGGATAAACCAGACTACACCCCCGCCCCCATATGTATTAAAAATGAGGACGTTGAAATTGTGGATGACTATTAGTATCTTGGGGTCACTGTCTCTAAGGACTTCAGTTGGTCAAATCATGTCTCTAAAACAGTTTTAAAATTGAACCAAAGCTTGCACTTCCTACGAAAAACTGAAGTCCTTTATGATTAAAAATACTAATACTAACCTGAAATTATCTTACACGTTTATCTGTGGGATATTTTTGCAAAATGGCCAGGGGGGACACATACAAACCAAAACAATATTTTTCTTCTCCTTGTCAGCTGCTTAATTATAATCAAAAACTCAAATTTGACGAACGATTTCCTGAATTAACAAAAAAAACCCCCAAAAACAACCCCCCCCCCCAAAAAAAAAAAAAAAAACCCAACAAAACAACAACTAAAACTGACGTCGGTATCTACGCCAGCAATCGAGATTTGTTTATCACCAGTTTAAGAAAATAATAATAATAAAAAGATGATGTTGCTTTTTTGTGAAAAATGCCATTGTCTTGTTTTGGCAAAAACAACCCCACGGTATCGGGTTTTCAACTTTTGATAAATGTGAAACTTTTCGTTATTAATCTTTATTATCTTTCAAACAAACAATTCTATCTTGGTGGTTTGTCTTGTCACTTTTCTTTTTCGATTTGTCCAGTTGATTAATTTACAGAATGTAGCATAAAATTCCAACATGGTTCATGGCTTGGAGACAAAATTAATTCTGTATGAGAAAAAAAAACAACAAACAAACACACACACACACACACAAAACAACGTTCTTTTTTGTTTTTTTTCATGAGTCCATAAAATAACTCGGTACAAACACATTTAAAAATGTTGGTGGCCACACGGACAGTGTCCCAACGATAACTCTCACATTGCTAATGCCCTCTATTATTTTTGGACCAACCATTTCCACAAATGGTGAAAATAAGACAGGGGTGATTTTATAAAACCGAGACGGTGTCCGCGGTTGAGTCAAGGGCACACAGTGAAGCTTTTCCCCCTTCCCAAGTGTAGTCGTCTCGCACCTCGCCTCGCTGTTAAGCCAGCGATTGGCTGTTGTTGTGTGTTCGCAATGTCAATGAGTGTGTGATGATGAAGTAGATAGAGACGTTTGGCATTGGGACATTAGGCTGGAAAGATGATGAAATTGTTGTTGTTTTTCCGTAGGCTATAATTCAGGAAAGGGAAGGGTATTTGGATTGGGCGGGTAGTGTCCTTGGTGTCCTTGAGTAAAAACAGCGCCCCTGACGTTTATTACTCATAGCATTTTCCTTTGTC
>JBCIKM010266444.1:0-11981 GCA_039654465.1 Melibe viridis | reverse complement strand
GAGAGAGAGAGAGAGAGAGAGAGAGAGAGAGAGAGAGAGAGAGAGAGAGAGAGAGAGAGAGAGGGAGAGAGGGAGAACGAGAGAGAGAGTGAGAGAGAGAGAGAGAGAGGGGAGAGAGGGAGAGAGAGAGAGAGAGGGACAGACAGACAGACAGAGAGAGAGAGAGAGAGAGACGGAGAGAGAGACACACACACACAAAAAGAGATAGAGAGAGAGGCATTCAGAGAGAGAAAGAGACATTCAGAGAGAGAGAGAGAGAGAGAGAGAGAGAGAGAGAGAGAGAGAGAGAGAGGGCAGAGAGAGAGAGGTGGGATGGGGGAGAGAGTAGAGAAATAAGGAGTGATTTATTTCGGAATAAAAAAAGGTTGGTGGGGAAAAGCAGATGGGGATAACCTGATCCACAATTCTTTCAGTTGTCAAAAGAGAAGAACGCGGCTGTCTCAATGCAATGAAGATGAGGTAGGTAAGCAGGCTCACCTGTATTTCTGCGCGTCGATCTTGTCCCCGGCTTTGAACCAATCCATCTCGTCAGCCACGCGGGTACCGCTTGAGGCGTTGCACTTGAGCTCTATCTTGTCACCCAGGTTGACGTAACGCTGCCCAGTGATTGAAATGACTGCAAGGTAAACAAAAACACCTTTCAATCAAAATTACCCATCATTAGTTACTCAGATTAGGAGTAAGACACACAGAGCGTTTATATCTATTTGGAAGAGGCAAGCCGTACTTCATGACAGTGAGACCGCCAGTCTTACCATCCTTAAGTACGTGTAGACTTCTCAAGAAGCCGTCCTTAAGTACGGCTAGACTGCCAGTCTACACGTAGTTATAATGACTATAATATAATAACAAAAAGTCAAAACTAATGTTTTGCGGGTAAATGAAATGTTTGCATGCAATACCTTAAGTATTCGACTGGGAATTGATTAAGGGAGAATTGATACATTTGTTGAATGGTTAGACTACTTTGGTCCTGTGGTTTTCCCCCGTAACGTGCAGTGCTTAAACGAAATGTCAACTGACCGCTGTCGACTGAAGTTAGACGAGAATGGCGGACAAGTCTAGACGATTCGGGTGTATAGTTTTGCACCATGCAATAAATCTATTTAACACAGTTATTTTAAATTTCACACATTTTGATACAAAACCGATGTATGTATCACATTGTGACCGGATTACAGGAAAAAACACGTCTTAAGTTTGACTTCGAACATCGACAAGAGTGTAGAAACGAAGTATTTGTTGACCTTGTCGCACGCTGCCAAGAAGAAAACTGAAGAGCAATCTAATAGTAACAATAAAAACCGCCAATAAAAGTCTTTAAAAGATTTCCAAGTAAAAATTGCAGATAAAAACTACGTTTCAAGAAAGGGAAAACACAGGTCAAAATCGAACCCAGGTCCCCTCACACTCAACGTACAGTATCTAAACCACTGAGCCATGTGATCGTTGATGGAAGTGCAGAAACATAATTTATCAACCGTAATTCATCGACCGTAGACGATTGTTGATTCTAGACAGGATGAATGACTATGGCGAGTGTTGAATAATAAATGATCTTTATCAAATGATTCCGTTGTCAAGGGAAAATCAGATTTCTGTCAAAGGGTTGAAAAACGGGTAGACTCATGGGCTGACCGTCCGTAAGTACGGCGAGACTTTCAGCCTTGCCGTACTAAAGGACGTGTAGACTCCAGATCAATCTGTCCTTAAGATTTGATTGGCTGCTTGTCACCACTGTGTGTTAACTGGAAACCCATTTAAAAGAAGGTAGACAAACAAATAAACAAATGTGTCAATTCTTTAATAAATTGCGGCCAAAAATACTCCAGGTATATAACAAACTAACATTTTATTTTAATTGCTTATAAAGCAATATTTGTGACTTTTTGTCAGTCTGTTCAACAAAACATAGGTGTCAAAGTGGACATCATCAACGGAAAACGTCTGCCTCCTCCTCCTCCTCCTCCTCCTCCTCCTCCTCCTCCTCCTCCTCCTCCTCCTCCTCCTTTTGCAAAGACCAGACATCAACACTTAGGATAATTATCGAGCAGTCTTTGGAGTAGCAGACCCCTTTATATAAAGTCGTTCTAGATTTCCAGAAGGCATTTGACAATGTTGACAGAAAGATCATAGTGGAGACTGACGCAACACTGGATTTCCAGCAAAGTTTGTAAACATTATCCAAAAGCTGAATGAGGATACTACTTGTCAAGTCCACTCGGGTCTTCGCCGGGGCTTCAGCTGTACTCTCACCAACAATCATCTTTATAGTGATAGGCTGGATCGTGAAACAGAAAACAAAAAAGGCCCAAACAGAGGTATCCAATGGAATTTACTGAAGAATCTCGAAGACCTGAATTTTGCACATGATGTTAGTCTCCTGTTTTGGTTCACAAGCAGCAAGATGCACAAGAGAAGCTTGTCTACCGTGGCAGTGCTGTTTCAAATGATGGGGGAGCAGATGGAGATTAAGTGCCATATCAACAAAGCAAACGACGAATTTGGAGATCGGCATCACTCTCGCTCCATAATAAGGTCCGTATATTCAAGACGAATGTTAAGTCCGATCTATTATAGGAGTCTGAAACATGGCGGGTCACTAAAACTAGCACAAACAAACTGCAGACTTTCATTTACAAGTGTCTCAGAAACACCCCCGAAATAAGATTGGCCAGAGTTTGTTGCAAATGAAGAATTTTAGAGTCAAACTGGACGCGGTCCAATTGAAATGGAGATAGCGTAGAGAAAATTGGATTGGATTTGCCATACACGGAGGAAGCCTGCATCAAATATCACAAAGCAGGCTCTGGACTGGAACCCTCAAAGGAAGAGAAAAGTCGGTCGGCTAAAACAGACTTGGCAGCGAAGCGGGGAAGTAGAGGTCAAGGCAGCTCAAAAGTCTTAGACAGAGCTGAGGATGACCTGCAAGAACCGTAAACGTTGTAGGAGTGTTGTTGTGGCCTTATCATGTTCCCAGTCGAATCGAGAAGCATTGTAAGTCAAGCCATTTTTTAATTTTTTTTCAATATACATTATAACCAATTCATTATTGATTGGATTAGCGATAGCATACCATTAATATTGCCATGCTTATACTTAGCTAATCATGAACTCCCGGCTGACCAGAAACAAATGGATATATTCATATTATGCTCATATAATTAATCAACTTTTGGGCAGTTTTTATTGGAACAGATATGTTTTAATAATGCAAAAGTTTCAAGTATATAAATAATGTTTCGACAGTAAATTTTCATAAAATTAAATCATAGAAGGAATTAAAAAAGACAAACAAGATAATAACTTGAACATAACATTACAAAACACACAAACCAGTTTGACCTTAGTTCTGTTAAGAAACGGGGGTTCCTCTTTGTTGTCATGTTATTGTTTATAATAATGATAAGAATCATGATAAGTTTATACGATAAAAAATGGTAAAAGCAAAACAAAAAGATCTTCGACAGATAGTTACAATGTCGAAACAAGTATTTAGTCCAATAAAAGAATGTTCCCTCCGGCAGTTATCCAAAAACCGCCCGCCCCCTCCCATCCACTACACAAATATCCTGCTGGGGACGATAACAGACAGGAAAACATTAAATCGGGCTTGGATCTTATGACACATACATTATCTCGGAGGGTATCTAAATAAACCTGTGTTTGCTTCATTGATTTCTTGCTGTTCAGTTCCAAACTCTGACCTGCATATTGTGTAAAGAATTAATTGATTGTGAAATGAAGTAAACAATCACGTGATCAAACAATCAGCCTCTGAACAAGATGATTTAGCAACAAGATATTTGGTATTCAGGGAACAGATTATGGCTGATCCTAATCTTTATGACAACTTGCTGTAAACAATAGGTCAGCAAATGACAATGTGTGATTTGTTTATATGATAAATATCCCTTCACCGACATAGTTTTGGGTTTAGTCTCTTTTATCTTGATTGCTCCTTTTGGTTCCTGGTCTTCACCAGTTTTGAAGGATGAAACCTTTTCAATTCTCACGCAGGCATTCATGTCAAAGCTCAGTGTGCTGACTTTCGGTTAAAGTGAAATAGAAAAATGATGATTTTGATCCCCCTCCTTTTTTTCCAGGTCTGCCGACAATCTTTGCAATAGAGACACTGACATAGTAACTCTGTACCAGGTAAAAAAAATGGATTTTTGGCGCTAAGACTTGTACATTTCCTCCAATAACCGCAGCCGTAAATAAAGCAATGCGAGCTTGTTTTTCTAATCTATTTTCAAAGATTTCCCTCGATTGATTATGTGTGTGAAGATTCGTCCTAAAATGGTCGCTGATAATTTATTAATGAAGACGGTTAGATTGAGGTCCGTTGAAGATCATATTCAATGACTGCAACAACGACTGCTGGTGATTTTACATCCTTGAATTAGGCATTTTCTATAATTAGGCATTTTCTGGAATTAGGCATATTGAAGCGCTCATGTAATCTCGTCTTCTAGATGGATGACAAGGGAAGTAATTGAAACTGCGGTATTTCAGAATTGCAGGATACGATTTCATACACCATTGTTGCATTTTTATTTTGACGCAAATGCTGCAACGTTGAATAGATTTCATAAAGAATTCATATTTCTCTGCTTTTTAATTTTTTATGATCTCCTGTTTCAAAGCTTGACGTTGAAAGAATTATCTCGAGTTAACTGGTATATCTTTGTTAATTATTTATTAACCCAAGACAGCAGGGGCAGGGCGAGGGTTGTGTTACAATTAGCCTTGATATCATGGGCAAGAGAGATGTGATATCGTGTTACGTTTTAACCCATACCAGACTGTTAGTAGCCGCTGATTTCAATGCAAGTGACGCGACACACTTCCGGCAGCATTCAGTCATTCATGCACATGCTGGGTGATTATGACTTCCTAGTAACTGTCTAGTGACGTACGGGAGATGATCTTGACATGTCGTATTGGTTAAAAACTCCGATCTTAGCAATGAATCGGGTTACCAAAGCACCGGTATTCTGTTTAACTATAAAATAATCAGGTAGAAACTTGTATTAAAACATGGAGTTTGTGGTTAGAAACGCGATTTCTTTTAAAGATGACAGACATCATTACAATCAAACAGTAGTTTTTGTTAGAACTTATGCATAACTTAAGAGAACAAAAAAAAAAAAGCAAATGCGGTAGCTCGAATTAAATGGAAGCGAAATAAATATGAAACGGCGTGGCGATCCTGGCATTGCACTGTGGGGATACGACTTTCCGCGGGTCAACGAAGTCATTGTCCTTCCCTGTCATCGCCATAATCCAATGTATTTTCACTAAGTAAGATCAATACTGACCCCAAAACCTAAATATTCAGTTGACAGGATTGTAGCAAGAATTTTTGGGCGAATTTTAAGCGGAACTTTTAGGTTTTTACTGGCTGGTTCGCAGGTATTTGCTAGAATACTATCGAAGTTTCTCCACTTTTATGAGCTGTCAAGGTCAGTTTCGGTTTTCTATACATTAGGCAACTGTTGGCAAATAACCTTATCATAGATCCAATGCAATAATCAAGATCATTGCGGCTTTGATTGAGTTTTACGGAATACATAATATAGAAACAAACGATATACCCATATGAATTTCCTTTGAGCAGGAAAGCATCAAACCAACAATATCACATAAGTCTAGATTAAAATGCATGAGATAAAAATATTTGGCAACATTAAATAATGATTACCACGTCCATGTATTCGATATAGTGTGATTATAAGATATACTCATTAAAGCAACGGTATAAAGTGGCAAAATGGAACAAAGGAAGGATAAAAGAAAAATAAAAGGATTTGCATTATGATCCATCTAATGATTTACTTGAGCAATAAATGATGATATTTTAGGTCGCAGGTAAAGGTAGTTTGGATTCTATTCTAATCGTAATAAATATCATAATCTTAATCGGTTAAGGGTTGCCTAACTCTTCACAATCAAGCCGAACAAAGGAGACCAAATCACAATTGAGCTCTTTAGCTACTGCATGTTTAAAAGTATTGATTTAGTCTGAATTTTTTTGCTTTGAAACTCAGATTATTCCAAAAACAGCGCCTTCTTCGAAACTCAAGTTGATTCTTAAGTTGCTTGAGTCAATTCCTAACTGTGAAAAGTGGACCCGGACAATGGAACGGTTAACTATCAATCAGGGAATTAGACATTCAGGCTCAGGGCAGGTTCACAAAATATGCTGATCAAGAACACAACCTCGATCTGGTCATGATGTCAAAAGTAGACTTTGTTTATCACAAAGTTGTCCCTCAATTTCTGCCGCTGTGATAGCTATTCGTATATTATGTCACCGCTTAGGACCCGGGCAAAATATTTGAAAAAAGGGGTGTTGCACAAAGCAAATATTTGCTGAAACTCAGTTAAAGCAATGCATGTATCCCTTCCCCCTCCTCTCAAAACAAACACAAGCAAACAAAGTATAAATACCAAAGCAAACATAAAACTAAATCCAAACCAAAAGCAAGACACAACTACGAAACAGACAACAAAACGGAAACAAAACTGACAATAAAACAATAGAATAAAATTAAATAATTCAAAATCTGTTAAATTACATAATTACATCAACAGCAAACAAAAAACAACTGTCCACATAACAAATAAACAAACAACCCTGCCCCAAAACAAAAAAAGCAAAACAAATTAAAAACAAAAACATATCAACGGCAACAAACAAATAAACAAAAAAACATAAACAACAGAAGACAATCAACAAACAAAAACAAAAACAAACAAACAAACAAACAAACGAAATGAAACATAAAAACAAAGCGAAACAGCAACAGCCGCAAAAAAAAAAAAAAAACACGCGCAAACTAATTGGCTAATTCACTATCCAAACACTCTTGCAAGTGACTGACTGGTGGGTATCGCACATTCTCCATTGGAGCATTGACATTGAGAATTAGTGGCTAGTAACTATCCAAACATTAAATTTGATATCATCAAAGGCCTAGTGCTAGAGAAAATATCGCGATGACAAATACAAGATTTAAGGCTATAGAACTGAACTAGCATCTCAGAAGCTTATAGACAACAACTAACAACACAAAAAACAGAAACAAAAACGTGAAAAACCCAAAACAAGAAAAACAAAACAAAACAGAAATAACTACAAAAATTAAATCTACAACCCAACCCAAAAACTACAAGTAATAATATATACACAGCAAACAACTAAAACAAAACTAAACTTAAGAAATACAAAATATAAAGAAAAAAACAAAAGAAATAAACAAATACACGCATAAAATAACCAATCAAAATAAAATCAAACAAATTAGATCGATACCGTACAAATTATTTCAAAGCTAAAATCGAAATGGAGAAGATGAGACTTTTAGATGATAAACCTCTCCCGAGAAAGTATTGGCCATAGGACTGGAATTTTGCCAAAAGCCAGGCCTTGGGAGGCACGGGACCAGTAGCTTGCATTGATTTGTGGAATATACGGAGCAATTTAAAAAAAAAAAAAAAAAAAAGGAAAAGCCGTTCTTATTAGATGGCAGCCTGTGACGGTTTACTCTGAGCAGAATATATATATAAACCAATCACGAATGCACAGTATAAGTAGTCCTCAGTGGGTCTTTAGTCTTGACTCCTCAGTTCAATCTACAATGGAGGATCGTGACCTGTTTTCTTCATTTCGATTGCAACGAGGCTGGTATTGACAGTAATTGTATGTTTTTGTATCACCCAATTTTCATTTCGTAGGTCTCCCTTGGTTGTAGATCAGACAACCTTGTCTGAAATATTGTAGCACGCCTAACTAGCGGTTTGTCTCGTCATGTATTACATGTTGGTTGGCTGCCAGGATAAATGTCCATATCTTTAAATTTTACAATAGTTTTAGTAATCAAACTTGAAATGGAAACAAAAATTCAGTTGATGAAGTAGATTATGGGGAATGAAGTTTTTTTTTATTACTGTTTTCTAAAGAAACAAAATAACTCGATTATATATCAAATACAAAAAGACGTTATGAAAAGGTCTTGAGTCATTTTGCACAACAGCAAGGGGTTTTCTTTTTTGAAAAATCAGCGACACTAAACTTTCAATATAGGAAGCGCTGTGGATTTTTTTTCTGATATAAAAGAAAGCAGAACGGATGAAACTTAGTGTAGAGATAAAAGGCAAATGAAGGCCAACTTGTGTTCTCTTGGAATGGAAACTGTGCCCAGAGAACCACGATTCCATTATAAAAAAAAAAATATGAAAAACTTCCAATTTACGAAATCTTTTTTGGTTCAGTCGTTCTGCATCTCTTGTTTGCTTTTAAATAAGACTTAAGGGCAGCGCTTCCCGAGTTTGCCAAGACAGCCGACCAATGCAGCGGGCGGTCCGCACTTTTTGATGGGTGGTACAGGATCTTCTCGGCCCAACTGGGATCGCCAAATCCACCTTGGCAGCCATGATGTCTCTACGCTCTTCGAGTTGGGCTTTCGTTTCCGGAATAGCTCCGCCGTGACGATCAACTCCTCTTGACACGAGAGTGTTCGGGGGGCACGGCGCCCTCTCGTCAAAGGAAGGCACAGATCTCCTCGATAGTGATAAACACCGAACTTGAAAGTGTGAGCAATACTGATCGGCAGAACGATACCACAACCTCTTAAAGTTAACTACAAAGCGGACGTTTACAAATACGAGGCCGGCAGTCACTGCTCGGGTGTTATCTAGGTTGTAGTTGGTCATTACGTGTGCGTGTGTGTGTGGGGGGGGGGGTGTTATCTGGAGTTTTCTGCCTTTAAAATGTACCAAGCAAAGCATTACTTGGGAAGCCTAATATTTTCCAACTAGAATCGGACGATCCTATCTCTCACAAGAGTTTGATGAGAAAAAAATAGTGGTAGGTACTAAAAAGCTGATGTCTTTGAGAACCTGTCGTACCCCGAAACAGACTTTTCTTTTCATTTAATTATTAGCAGGGTCTGATTTATTTACTTTAAGAACACAATCATGAAGCTGTATAAAGAAGCAAGACATCATTCAAAATAAAGGGAGAAAAAAAGCAATGGAAGAGAGTTTTCAAAGCAATCATTTTCATAATGTCACGTGCAGCAATGTTAGTAGGAAAGCTTTTAATAGTTTCATGGAAGTACGTGGGCGGGGGAGGGGAGGGAGAAGAAAAAGAAAAAAAATCCAAGAAAACAAACGCACGTATTCTCTGAACTTATGCGGAGTCGCATGCAGAAGGAATAAAAAAAATGAATGGTACAAAGGGCCAGAAAAGAAAGGTGGATTTTGTGTGTGGATGAAGGATGATGATATTACGTACGGCATCCCTTTTCGTCAACCTCCACACACACCGTCACGGACAAGTTGGGGGCGTTGGTTGGGAGGCTTGGAGATGAGCCCCCACGTGAACCCGGGCTGGAATCTGAAAGTTCAGGGGCAACAACGGCACACAAGATCAGTCAGCATCATCACCACCACCACCACCACCGCCATCACCACAACCACAGCAAGCAGTCAGGAAATCAGGCTACGGAAAGCAAGGCTCGATTCAGGCATGGAATGAATCTCACATTATGACATCGATGCTTGAAGGACATAATGACTTCATCAACAATAATTAAGTTCAAAGCAAACATTATTCCTCACGGTGATTTGTAAGGAATCTTATTTCTTTGGAATACCTCTAGCTTGGTACCTATTAAACAAATCCGCCTGAATTACTTTCTTGAAGCAGTTGATTGAGTTGAATAACTGGTTTGCAGTTAAAATAGAATTAAGAATGGAAGTGAGTGAATAAACTGAACACTATTTACGTATTTTATATAAGGGAGTGTGTGCATGTGCTTGTGAGCGCGCGTGTGTGTGTGTTTGTATATTTGTGTGTGTATGTTTTGCATGTTTTTTTGTTGATGTTGTTTTCTTGTTTTTAATGTCATTGTTTTTTTTTTTGTCTTTTTTTTTGTTTTTGTTGTTTTTGTTTTGTTTGTTTGTTTGTTGGTTTTTTTGGGGGGAGGGGACTTTGGGAATTAAGAATGAAGCTAATATATGCTAAAAACATTTTAGAAGTGATGCCTTTTTTCATTTTGTGTACAAAAATAAAGGGCTTTGACGTGCAGCCCCCTTCACCAGGTGTCCTGATACTATTGACCCGTGCTCTGTTCTACCCGCTGTGTGTGTTGAGGGGGGGGGGAGGGTCTAGTAGCCTGAAATTTACTTCTGTCACAAGGCTTGCTATATTACATAAAGTGTTCACCCATGAAAACTGTATCCTTGTGAAGATATTTTCTAACATAATGTATGTTAGCGTCCCGGTAGCTCAGTTGGTAAGGTGTTCGACTCGCAGACCGAAGGATGTGGGGTTCGAACCCTGGCCGGGGCTATCGTGGTTTGCCATGGACAACTTGGATGTTTCATGTTGGCATCGGTGTAAGCTCGATGGATGATCCATTTCCTTCATGAGTCCCTTGGCCGTGGCACTTTCGTGTTCATAGGCGGGCAGGCCAATATTAATTCAAATCAATGTCAGTAAGCATTGCAATCTAATTTGTCCTCCTTTCCATGAAAGTGATGTTGGTTTTAAAGAATGAAATAATACTCGACAAAATGACACACACTTAATGTGAATTTATTCGTAGATGAAGCTGTCAAGGACATATTAAAAACACTTAATATGAATTTATTTATAGATGAAGTTGCCAAGGAAATATCAAAATGATCCAAAATTAACATAACAATTTAATGATCATTTGTTTCCTTTAAAGCTGTTGATAAAATGGGTAATTTTTCATGACGCCCGGCTCTTTTTGATGAGCAGTGTGGGTGGGTGGCATATTAATTTTATGAAGGCTTGCATGCAACTGGATACAGTGTCAAGAAATATGATTAATGGGATTTCTAGGAACTGCTGTGTTATTCTTATAGTCAGAAACTCATCCAAGCAAAGTCTCGATGCTGCAAGAGTAATTTTCCAATTGAGAGAAATTTAAATGTAATTTTCTATCAAATGCTCTGATAGCAGTTAAGCTTTTAATTAAACAATGGTTTCTTTGGTATGCATGAGAATTGAGTAAAAGAGGTAGTAGTCTGAAATAGAAACTAAGTGTTTTTAAGATAAACGTTGTCCAGAGTTTGCATTTTGCCCTTTTGTTCTTTCCAGAGAACAAAATACTTATAGAGCAAACATTTATTAGTTTACCAAAGGTATGTCTGCAAAATGTAACAAATAAATAAGACATGTTCATACATAATGCATTTGAAGGGATACAACCATAACAATGGGAAATAAGAGGCTTCAGAGCCACAGATACCTCTGTTCCGTGTTGCAAATGAGTTGTAGACAAAAAGCTAGGTAGGCTACCAGGTAACTGAAGGGAAGGAACGAAAGAGGATACGATCCAACATCCAATACCCATTCCTTGTGTAATAAATAATAAACGGTGGCAATGACACAGTACTACACGAGCTACATTATTGCCTGCTGTCCGAAAACTACTCTCCATGAGACTATGGTCTAGGAGACTGTGGTCTAGGAGACTGTGGTCTAGGAGACTGTGGTCTAGGAGATTGTGGTCTAGGATTGTGGTCTAGGAGACTGTGGTCTAGGAGACTGTGGTCTAGGAGACTGTGGTCTAGGAGACTGTGGTCTAGGAGATTGTGGTCTAGGAGACTGTGGTCTAGGAGACTGTGGTCTAGGAGATTGTGGTCTAGAAGATTGCGGTCTAGGAGACTGTGGTCTACGAGATTGTGATCTAGGAGACTGTGGTCTAGGAGACTGTGGTCTAGGAGACTGTGGTCTAGGAGACTGTGGTCTATGAGACTGTGGTCTAGAAGACTGCGGTCTAGGAGACTGCGGTCTAGGAGATTGTGATCTAGGAGACTGTGGTCTAGGAGACTGTGGTCTAGGAGACTGTGGTCTAGGATACTGTGGTCTAGGAGACTGTGGTCTAGGAGATTGTGGTCTAGGAGACTGTGGTCTAGGAGACTGTGGTCTAGGAGAT
>JBCIKM010266333.1:0-11981 GCA_039654465.1 Melibe viridis | reverse complement strand
TAGGTACTCGCCAAAGTGTTGCTTTGGTGTTCATTAGGCCAAGACTCGACTCTTATCTCAGATTCGAGTAGTTCACTACAGCAGATGTGTTCATGGGACTCGAGTAATTACTCGAGTAGCGCCCAGGCCTATTAAATGGTGAGTGCAACAAATAAGCTTAGCTTGAAAAAGTAATTACAAAGCTTAATTTTTTGATGAATCTGTTTTGAAGTGTTTATTTTTATAGTTTACAGATGAGTTTGACAAATACAGCTAGTATTCTTTTTCACTTGTCATTTATTTTTGATATCCTGCTTTTTTGATCATCTATGTTTTCATATACTCATCAAAATATTTTGGTAAAGAAATGAAAAGAAAGATATGATTTATTAATAGTAGAAAAAATGAAGGGCAGAGAAAGAAGTAATGCCACAGATCAAGTGTTTTTTATTACAAGTAAGTGCCTCTACTTACCTTTTTGGCTCAATAGATCAAAGGGTTCCTGATTTAGACTGACAGGTTAGTGATTTTATTTAGAATTTAAACTTTAGATGTGTGAAATTTTTCAAAAGTTGCATAGCATATTACCTTTTGGGGGAGGTCTTAAAGGAAAACCAGTTTGTTTTTCTTGTGCTTTTTTCTTCTTAAGTGATTTCAGGAATACTTTATGACATGAAAAGCTATCCATAATTTGTGTATTTATTGTACTGCATGATGACTTTGCAATCCACTTCTAGTTTGTTGCCATGGTGAGTTTGAACTTGGCAGAAATCTAGGATGTATGGTACTCTAGAAAATACTGTGCATTAAATATTATTTCAATTTTTTATTCATTTCCTCTTGCTGGTTTAGGGGTTGCTTAAGAAAAACTGTCTTCAGCTTTGCCCCTGAAATCTTATTTCCCAATTTTGGTCTACTTGTACACATTATCAACTTTTTCTTCAAGCGCTGTCAAAGACAGCAAAGGGTAATGAACACTTTTATGTCACAAGCAACAGATATTGTCACTTGTCAAATCTAATGCAGCACTGTGGATCGCTCATGGCTATCATAACTACAACCTTGCCATGAATGGAAACTGCAACTTCCTCAAGACTTGAAGATCTGCCATGTTGTAAGCTCTTGGAACAATGTGTTAGGATATCTGCTTATTAACTGTTTATCCTCAGAAATTTCCAAAGAAGAGTGAGCGTTAAGGATTTGTATGGAAAAGAATTAGTCATCCTTGTAACTACCAGGTGAACCATTAAAAATATCCCACTCATAAACTGCTATAAAATAGTAACAATGTCTGTATTATAAGGAAATTTACAGAAAGGAAGAACAACCAAATGCATCAAATGTCTGAGAGAGAAAAAAATTACACTGGTTGGCAGCATTCATGGGCATTTTTTCCAAAATGATGTCTGAAAATCATGCCTTATTTTAAGATCACAATTACAGTGTGTTTGGATTACCAGGGACAATATTAATAACATATGCTGTTGATTTTTTTTAGTTTTGAACCAATTTCTGTGACGTAAGACTGCTGCAAGCATTTGTTATTGTTTTATCGTGGTTTATTTGTGAGACAATTTTTGTGGTCAGCTTGTAAAAGAAAATTCATGTAAAACCCATCCCATGAAGAATTGGAAAACACCAGTAATTACCTTTAGTTTCTTGCACATGTGATTGGTGCCTCAAAGTACAATAAAGCAACGCGTCTGTCTCCATTTTTGATCTTTTAATGGTTCAAGCATATGTTTGTAAGCACTGTCTCTCATGGGTTGTGTTTTCATTGGATCAACCTGTTTAAGTATAATATACTTGTTGACATATTTTGACTGCTAAAAAGGGTTTTTACTCTCAAAGACGAAACAATCAATAACCTCAATCAAGAAGTAGTTTGTATTCTTTGAAGAGAAAAGATTGAATTCCTTCATGTGAATACAAATTTCCTTTTTATTAATTTATTATTTTTTTTACAAGAATTACATCATGTGGACTTCCGCATCTCAATTATCAATTCACTTTTGCTTTGTGGTGTTCTGTGACAATATAAGCTTTGTATTCCAAGCTAGTATTGTCCCATTTTGATTGGGTTTGTTTTGTTTGTTTTTTTTCAGTAATTCTTTTAATGAAACCTATTCTATGAAATTTAAAATGTTTTCATTTTGTAAATTTGCATTACTTCTTGAATTTTTCAGGATGATGATGAAGAGAAAGAAAAAGATGCAAAAGAGAAGGAGCGCACTTTGACCCGGGAACGAGAGAGGAGACAAGAAGAAAAGAGGCAACGTGAAAAGTTGGAGTTGTTACGAGAGCAAAGAGACAGAGAGAGGGAGAGGTCGAGAACAAAAGTTTCTCGTTCCAAGTCTCGATCAGCTTCCCCAGTTATATCACGGTCCAGAAGAAGGTCAAGGTCAAGGGAAAGAACAAGTAGAGACAGATCGAGGGAAAGGTAATATGATTTTCACAGATATTCAGCCTCAAAGGGTCAAGAGATCATGATTAAAAAGATTTAGTTGTTTTCTAAAGCTTATGTTCGTTCTTAAAGTTGTTTGATTTTTTTACAGAGCGTTATAGTAAATAATGCACTTTTCAGTTTCTTGGGCTAACAGATCATTATAAAATGAAAGAATCAAAATTTTTATATCGTGGCAATTCAATCATCATTGATAAAGCCAAATAGCCCTTTAACTCTATTAAGATTCAAGACAGAGTTCATGGAGTAAAACCAAAGGAAATATATTTTAATAGGGATTTGAAGATACTTATCTTGGCATTTTTCCAGGCGAAAGGAACGGGAACAGGAAGAGGAGGAGGAACTCTTTGAACGTCGCAAATTGGAAAAAAAGCTCAGAGAAAAAGAAGCTGCCTATCAAGAGGTAAAATTGCATTGGTGTTTTTATGATTTGATACTTCTGTGTGGGCAAGGAAATAAACCCAAAGGTTGATACATATAAATTTATTTTGCTAATTGTCTTTCTGTTGGCTACTCATTTCCAAATGGCATGATAAATCTGGATCAAATTTGTCTTGAAGAAATGATAAAAGGACTGGTGCTTTAAAACATTCAGTATTAATCTTTACCCTACGAGTGTCACAAGCCGTCTAACAAAACTATATCAACATACTGTCAGGGCTGAAATAATCGGCTGACCTTTTATATCGTATGGCTTAGAAACATTTTCCGTTTCCTTCCTTTGAAAACTAAACTAGCCGTGTTGACACCTTTTTTCAGTTGAAAAATCAATCAAAGTCATCTGTAATCATCGTCTCATCTGATTTTTTGAGTGTGGAAAGTATGTATTTACTGATCAGTTTCAAATTGAAACCCATATTTGAAAAAGGCATTGAATGAGCTTTCTTTTTTTCTTTTTTCTTCCAGACTTTTTCTTGTGTTGAAAGTAGTAGAAAAGAAATAATGCGTTTACTGAAGATAGAACTAAAGAAAAACTGCAAAGTCAAGGTCACTCCTGACATGAGGGACCTTGAAATAAAAAATATGTTCCATAATATGATATTCCATTCATCCATCTTTTATAATATGTACGGTTTTATACATTTACTTGGTCATCTTCTCCTTCAAATTAGGGGTTTTCTAATGGTACCTTTGTGTTGCAAAAACCCTGTGACATTCTGACCGCATATTCTGGACGCTCGGAGGGTTAGCACTTAGGGTTTTTTGTTTACCTTTTGTTTATTAGGGTTTTTTTGGGGAGTGGGGGGAGGGGGTGTTATTTTTTTTTGTGTGTGTGTTTCTTTAATTTTCATGCATTTTCAAATTTGTATGGGTCACATCGCTCACTTTGAATGACAAATTGTTCAGCAAAAAGTGCTCCAGATTTTTTTTTTTTAATTCTGACTTTCATTTCGTTTATTTTCTGTGTATTTTCTTTTCCTATTGTTGTACATGTCATTCAATCTTTAGTTTTTCACCAACATTAACCCTGGTCACTTTGCAAGTTGGTATTATTTAAGAACTCAAAATAATTACTTTTAAGCAATTTTCTTAATCTTGGAAGGAAGTGTTCAAGGTTTTAAATGGATATGGTTTGAGAGAAAAGTCAATAACCATTTTTTAAAATGAATGTTAGAAAAGGATAAATTGTCATTTGGTGGCTTAGTCATTGCCTACATTGTGCATAGTTATATTCTAGGAAAATGACTAATAAATTTCCAAAGATGTATTGAAAATAGTCCCTCAAACATAGAACTGAATACACTAGTGTGTGTAAAATCTTTGGCAAAAACTTTTGTTAAAAGTGCCTGGTAGAAAAGTTGAAGTAATTTTCAAATTGCTCTTATGGTAAATAATGTTGTTTTCTTAGTGATCTTATTTACTCACTTGGATATGAGATATTAAAAGATGATGTTAATTTTCTTCTTTCAGAGGTTGAAAAATTGGGAAGGAAGAGAGAGAAAGAAGACCAGAGAATATGAAAAAGAAAATGAAAGAGAAGATGATAGAAAACTAGAAGAGGTAAGTTAACTTAGATATTCTGATTTACAGGAATTTTCTCACCTACTCGGTTTTTAAAAAAAGCCCTTTTTTTTTCACTGAGAAACTTAAATATTTCTAAAGCATCTGTCATTCTCTACTGTCTTATTTTGAAATAAGGGTAAGTTATGGTTACATAATCTTATTTGTTGTTACTTGAGTAGGAATATATGTGTATTTAAGTGTGAATATCTCCTGGGGAGCTTTAAATCTAATACATGTCATCATTCAATACACCAGTGGTGGGCAGTTGGTGGATGTCCCGGGGGGGGGGGGGGGGGGAGCAGTTATCCTTCTGTTTCTTATCTATTACACTGAAGCTATCATCTTACTTTTTCCTCTTTTCTGTGATGTCCTGTTTTGTTGTTTTGTTTGCGACTTAGTGGTCATCCCTTATTTCATGCCTTTTGGTACCTAACGGCAGGGTAACAAGTTAAACGTACACGCACTTTTGTACACAAAGGGGGTTTAAAGATCCTTGGTCTTCCTGAACCATTATGCTCTTATGAGCGATTGCCATTTCTTATTCCTGTTTGGAGAGATGGTATTTTTTGTCATTGTACTCTCAGTGGGGTTATGTGTTTTGAGAGATGATTGATCTTGTTTTTATTTTTAAGTGCAAATCATCTCTCTGCTGTTTGTGGTTTGATCCATTCCCTCCTTGAACTAATTCTATCATCTTGCTTTCCTCTGGGCTCCTCTGTGACCCTTATGTGTCGGGGGGCCCTAATACCTACAATAAACAAAGTACTTTCTCCTGGGCTTCTCTATGACCTTAGAGTGTCATGGGGCCCTAAAACCACTGATAAACATACAAACAAATTCACTAGTGCCAACAAACACTTGAACTGATGAACAGGGAAATGTGTTCAACAGTAAATTAACTTTCTTTTGCTCCTTATAAGAGTTGTTCATTAACAAAAGTAATTAAAATGACTTTAAATTACTGAAAATAAGCTTTCTTTTGATACCTTTTGCTTCCTTATAAGTTTTAAATAAATTATTCTATCCATTAGGCAAGAGAAGGTCGACGGCTGAAAGAATTCTTAGAGGACTATGATGACCTACGAGATGATCCAAAATTTTACAAGTAAGCAGGACTTAGTGCATTATTGAGAGACTAAAAATAAAATGTCCCTAGATGTCTTGGGGCTTTTTCATTGATGCATATTTTTATTTTGAGTCAAATTTCATGTTTTTCAAGATGGAAAATAATTTTTACTAAGGTGAAAGGTGATGAGATCCTCAGTCGGAGTCAGGTGATGCCTCCCTAACTTCCTAAAAGTAAATTTTGAATGTTATTTTGTATGATTGTAATAATAATTTCTTCTTCTTCTTCTTCTTCTTCTTCTTCTTCAATTATATCGACTGACTCCGTGGAACTGAGTATTACTGTCGATGCAGGCATAATTAGACACACCAAGAGCAAATTTAGTCTTGGTGGGCCTCTGGAAGCTTCTCTAATACCTTGATCTTAGCGTGATGTAGTCAAGGCACTGCTTGAAATTGTCTACATTAGGATTGTGCCTGATTGATTCAGGGATTGTATTCCATAGTCTTATAGTGCTGGGGAAGAAAGAATTAAGGTGGCAGTCTAAGTTTGATGGTGGGATATTATAATTTTCTCTGTTATTTTGCCTGGTATTATTTTGTGATATTTGATTTGGTATTCATCAATGGGTATGTCGATAAGTTCGTTTATACCTTTGTAAAAGGTCATGGTTGTTACCCTAGCCCTTTGTTCCTCTAAGGGAATCCATCGTAGTTTTTCCATGTTAGTTTTTGTGCTACCATTTGTGTATTCATAATTATTTGTTGTAAAGCGTGCTGCATTCTTTTGGACCTTTTCTAATTCATCTATCTGTTTTTTAGTATGGGGGCCCCACACACATCATCTTTAGTTTAGTATTGGTTTCACTATCTTATTAACACACTTTTCTCTGGGACATCAAACATTCCTACTTCCCTCTCTCTTTTTTTTATTTGATGGGAGTAAAAAATTAAAGGTTTTCTGAAAGTAATTTTTTATCTTAAAATCTTTTTCTTTTCTTACAGGGGAAGTTCTCTGCAGAGAAGGCTTAAAGAGAGAGAGAAAGAAAAGGAACTGGATAATCGGGATAGACAGAGAGAAAAGGAAGAGTTTGAAGAAATTAAAAGAAAATTGTTTGATGAAGGTCATCCAGATGCAGAAACAGAAGTGGCAAGGGTATGTTCTTGAAATCATTTTTTTAAATTTGAAGAGGTGTTAGACATTGTTCAATCAGAATGCAAGCGTGAGGTTCTGACAGGTGATGTGATGAAAGATGTGTGCTTAGGGAGAAATAAATTTTATTTGGCTAAAGCTGGAACCATATACACGCCCGACACTGACAGTCAGACCAGAATTTGCGGCAGCTCTTTAGCAATGGAAGGTAACAAAAAACGGTTTGGGTTACCATACTGACACCCGGCGTCTTGTGTTGTCCCCAGTCAGACTGTCTCCGATAAAACATGTTCTATTGAAGACTGTCCGTCTAGTGAGATAGGAGGTAATTTTAATAAATTTATCTTTGCATAGTTCATATAGTTTAGCAGTTCTTGGAATTGGATAACTAGTCAGATCGTCCCGAGGAAGAGGAAGAAAGAAAACAAGATGGATGACAAAAAAACTCATTCTTGCAGTTCAATAGCGATCAACTTTTTTTGACAAATGTGACAAGTTACATCACAACTGAGACTATATTGGGAAACTATTACATGAGTATTACAGTCCAACAGTCAGTGCTGTTTCATGCAGTAGTATTGTTTGAATTTTTCACCATTTTCCAACAACTGCATAAAAAATGATGAAATTCACCCAGTGTATCACGCTTTCTTTGAATGGATGCACTGAGAATCTTCTCGTTTTTGTTTGAGTCTCAAAAGCAACAAAGCTTTCTTCCACTACCACATGCTATATTTGCAAGACAGCAGTGTCTGACCGCCAAACTCCGGTGTTAATATGTTAGGCCTCACCTTGCGGAAAACAACATGTCTGGTCCGACTGCTGGTATATGGTTCCAGCCTTCGTGTGTTCTCCTCTCTTCTGCTTTATGCTCTCAACCTTTTGTATAAGAATTTACCGTTGTGGCCGCCAGGGAAAACCACAGACTTGACGCAGATCACTTTGTGGAGACATAGGCAATTTGAGTCCGTTTCAGGGTCATTTGTCAACTTCTGGTTTTCTATTGTCCAATGTTCAAAATCATTAGTCTCTCATGTCTGAAATTATCAGGCTTTAAATTTAATGCTAAGTTGGTGCTATTTCAGTTCAGAAATTGATGACCACGAATAATGTTCAATTGAACGAAAACGCCAGTTTAGACCGCTCTGTTGACTGACTTTACCTCAGATACTATTGAGTGACAAACCAATTTTTCAGAAATTCCCTCAGCTCTAAAAATAAACCAAGTGCGCAGAAACCCCATGATTCCGTTCCCTTTGCACAGACTAGTAACCGAATGCACCTCTGGTGTGATTCGTCTAGTTTCGTGCGATTTTTGTGCTTGTAAATTCATATTTTACTGCCAAATGAGTGCAAAAGACCACCCAAATAAATTTTGTCTTTAGTTTATCATCTTTTATCATACAAAATATAAAATAATTTGACAACATCGCAAAGGTGTTTAGAACGCATGACAACAACTTTGTTTTGATCAAAATGGCGACCTCTGAAGATGAATGAATTTGTTACCTCCGGTTTTTTCTTGCTATTTTTTCAGAAAGAAAAAATAATTCAGTTGTTTTATACTTGTAAAAACTTTGTACCTGATGGTAGGCTCAAAACAAGATAGCTCTAAACATTTAGACTAGTCTGGATTCATTGTGCTGTTAGAGTCTGTTGATTCATTGACACAACAAATGAAGCTACAGGGGTGTTAAAACTCTACATAACTTATATCAATGGGTAAAAAGAAATACACTTTTTCAATTTGTTAAATCAATCCCAACTCAGTTTTCGTTAATGGAGCTTTATGCAATCTCAGCCGGTTCAAAATGACCAGACATCTATCATGGCTACGAGTTGATGCATTTGATTGTTGATAAATGAGTTCAGGGAAAGTGACCAGGAAGAATTAAGTTGTCTTAGATCTTGAAGACAATGACAATACAAGATATAACCCATTTCGTTATTTTTAAGACTTTGTATTGTTGTAATGCTTGGCTGAAATCTACTTTCACTTGTACTTCTAGTTTAAAATCTTTACCAGCCATTTTCTTAAAAACAGTACCCGCTGACACCCATTCTTTAAAATCACACAAAAAATCAATGGTTAAATATAATGGAAACATTTAAAAACTATTATATTCTGTAGTCTTTGAAATTTTAAAAGAAATAAAAATCTAGTAAACTGTATTTTCCGTCAATGCAAGTCCGTCCTTTTCCTTGGCTGCCACACAAATGTGTGAGGATCTGACAAAACGATTTACTTTTTAAAATTGTGCGCTCGTTCTTTTAAAGGACTGATTAAGAAAGTAAAAAATGGAGAAAATCAAGGTTTGAAGTTTCAGCTTTTTTTAAAGTGAAGAGCTATTTTTTGTTGGTTGTGGTTCTTGCTGGACTTTCATTGTCAACCTCATCACTCTTCTTAGTATAAATCAAAAGTAATGCCATAGGAGGTCTATTTACTCATTTTTAGGAGCTTGACTTCTCAATTAATTTATTTCTAGACAGTTTTATTTTTCTACCAGTCATTTGTTTCTCTTCATTGTCCTTAGAAACAGCTTCTTTCAACAAGTTTATCAAAGAAACAGGATGAATGAAATAAAGTAAAATGGTGTGATAATGATTAAAAAAGACAATTTCATTAGGTGGTGGAGGGAACAAGAATGGTGATTCTGCTGGTTTTTCAGCATTTGTGGATTTTCTACAAACAGCTGATTCATTTTGTTGTGTTTTTTTTTTTTGCTTGTCTTGAAGAGTTGTTATATTAAAAACCTCACTATTGATGGGTTTAGTCATAGTTTGCTGATTTTTTTGTCTCATTTACTCCCCTATTCTTGGAGGAATAAGAGGTAAGTTTTATCTTCCAAAATGAGAAAGAGCTAAGGACATAAGATAATCATAACCTTATAGGGTTCTTTGCAAAGCTGCTATATATTTATGATTGAAAAGTTGCGGAAATAAGCTTTTCAACTAAGTGTGGAGTTGTTTTTTTATATAGAGGGTTTGCCAAAGTATTGAATAAAGTTAGATGAACAAAAAAGCTCATTTCTTTGAAAACTAGACTAATTTGAAAATAATTATTGAAAAGATATATATATCAAATTGAAAATTGTATTATGCGATTTGAGGTCAAATCTTACACGCTTAAAGGAACTTTCTGCCATGACATAATTTGACCCCAAAAATTACCTCGTTGTCAACATAGCTTTGTAACTTTTTTCAATGATCTGCACAACATGACAGGTATTCTCAGACTTGCTCACAAATCCTTAGTGCATTGTGGGTTTTTTTCTGTACGGGGAGTTACTGTGTAATAGCCTTCTAGAGGAAATATAATCTGAAACTGACAACTTCTGATCATACCCAGTCCTGTTCTTTGCCCCATGATGTATTTCCAGTATAAATTGAAAATGGCGTAGAACATAAACACAAGTGGAATCAATCCATGTAAATCTAAAAATTTATTGGATTGTTTGTATCCCAGGTCAGATTGTTTGTCCTCTGTGATCATACTCTGCCCCTAAAAATGATGCCTTTTCTCTGTTTTGTAGATGGAAAGGGAGAGAGAAGAACATTTACAGCCACGTTTGCATTTACAAGTGTTAGAACAACCTCCACAAGCACAGTCAGAATCAGAGCAGGTTGTGGAAGAGACCAACCTATATGAGGAATCCTCCAGCAGAGAAGTTCAAGAACCATCTCCCAAGCAGTCTGAGTATTCGCAGTCTAAGAATCTCTCCAACAATACACATCATCAACATCTGGCAGCTCCAGATCAGAGACCGTCTCCCTCATTGTCCACATCTCCCATCTCTACAGATTCACGTGTCAGTGCACCAGGTCTGTGTATGGATGAGTCTTCCCAGTCCTCTTTAGGGACTTTGCCTCCTCTATCTTCAAACAAGGAAACCAGGCTGGAAAATATTAGTACTTCAATAAG
Source organism: Melibe viridis (assembly GCA_039654465.1). Lineage (NCBI taxonomy): Eukaryota > Metazoa > Mollusca > Gastropoda > Nudibranchia > Dendronotidae > Melibe > Melibe viridis. The sequence continues at coordinate 1,394 of JBCIKM010266333.1, read as the reverse complement.
CTTAGGTGACATGGCCACATCTAGTTTGCAGCAGTGTGCAAAAATTTTATTTCACTTTTCAACCTTCCCGTATTATTTTCTGGCTACCCCTTGTTTGATTTTATTAAGTTCATTCATTTACCAGTCAAAGTTGCACTTCAATTTTTGTTTTTTTGTTGTTTTTTTTTAATAGCTTTTGCGAGCTTTCAAAAACTGGCTTTTTCCTGTTTGTTTACTTCTTTTTTAATTCATGTAGATTTTGAGCTTTAATCATTGTGCGTGTGTTTCATTTGCATTTTTTTTTTTTAATTTTGAGTGTTGGTTTGTGTATCACAGTTAACATTGTTGCAGGAAGCATGACAGTTAAAGTCATTTGCAATAGTCTCCTTCTAGTTGTTGCTTGAGGCATGTTTTTCTTGTCTATTCCTTTTTGTGTAATTTGATTATATATATTATGATTTGTCAATACAAGACTCAACAAACATTAGAGGAAAATCACATTTTTAGATAAAATTGGACAAAAAATTTAAAATGACAATTAGCATTCCACCTGAAAACTCATCACCGCCACAGCCTAGGCAACCAAGAAAGGATTAGAGTAAATAATGGCAACAGAAATCACCCATGTGTGTCCAGTAGGCTTTGTGGGCAGTATCTTTCCCCCTAGTTTTGATCTTTACTCAATTCTTCCTAATTAATTCAGATTGAAAACTTTAGACAATTTTGTGATATTGGATTGTAACCAAAGGTGTATTTATTTTTTTATTTTGTCACAGTTGTTCCAAGTATCAGTCCTGATTCCAGCAGCTTACCAGGAGCTACAAATGTATCTGATGGGAAACGCAAGAAGTTAACTGTTGGGGATGTTTTCAATCAAGATGATGATGATAGTAATGAGCCTAAGAAAAGGAAGCTCATTCCTTTAGATTATGATGATGAAAAGTCGACTCCAACGGAAAAGAAAGGCACCAGTGCAGAGGAAAAACGTAAAAAAATCAAACAGCTCATTGAAAATATACCAACCGCAAAGGAGGAATTATATGCATATACTGTTGATTGGGATATTGTAGACCAGGTGAGTGATCTTTAAAACAATGATTAGCTCTTTTACTTATATAACGGCACATTTCAATTTTTCCCACAGCTGGAAGAAATAAAAGGTTCCAGTGAATTTAGTTTAATGAGCAGGTACAGAGTGAGTTCCATATACTGGGGAGTACCTTTACCTGTCAAGTAGCTCTCATGTCATTCACTTTTCTCTGGGCTCCTCTATGACCCCCGTGTGTTGTAGGGCTCTAAAAAAAACACCAATAAACAATACACATAATAAATCATGTCATTCTCTCTCTCTCTCTCTCTCTCTCTCTCTCTCTCTCTCTCTCTCTCTCTCTCTCTCTCTCTTTCTCTCTTTCTCT